>JAOTRH010000024.1:6925231-6937680 GCA_034768845.1 Heliamphora exappendiculata | reverse complement strand
AAAATTATATTCATATTAAAAATTTTTTATTTCTTTCCGTGTTTTAATTTTTCGTTTGGTTAATAAATTTTTTTTTAAAAAAAAAAAAAAAAAAAAATGAGAATACTTGGGATATTTGAAAAAGTAGATGTTAAAAAAAAAGAAAAGAAAAAAATTTAAATTTTTTTTAGTTGTCTTGAAAGTTGTACAAGCTTGTTATTCTAAACGAGACAACTTAAAAATTGAGTTTTTTTAATAAAAAAAGTCAAATTTTTTAGTAATTTCAAAAGTGCCTTAATATAAGGCGAAAAAAGTCAACTTAAATAAACTTTTTGGCTTTTTTTTTCTTCTTCTAATTTTGTAGTCTTTAATATACTTTTTTTTCAAAATTAGTTTTAAGGGGCATATTTTTTAAAATTCTCTTATTAGAAGAAATTAAAAAAATAAAAAATTTAAATTAAAATGTAAAAAAACGCTTAGAAAAGAGAAAAAAATTCAAAAAAAGTCACTTGACTTTTTAATTCAAACATAAATTTATTCAAATTATTATATTTTTTTGATTTTTATAGTTGAAAAGAGTAAAAAAAAGTAAAAAAAAACAAATTGCCTATATGCTAACTTGTTTTTTCGTTAGTCCCGAGAAAAATCTAAATGTATAATAATTTAATTAAATAATAAAAAATTTATTAAAAAAAAATATACAACGTTAAATAATAAGCAATTATCCAAAACAGTTAATCCCATTTTTACCCCCGGATAATAATCGGACTTTTGAAGACGAAGAGGAAGGAAGTTCAATTATCTTCACCGATAAATTCACAAATATCTCCATTATCTCACCAGTCACCATCATCGATTCCAAGAGCGGGAAATTTCAATTCAGAATCTAAACGAAACCTCAAAGAAAATCTCGTTGCTTTGCTGGAAAATCCCACCAACACATGTTTCTCAAGAAACAAACAGAACCCTCAAGATTTTGAAGCTGTTGAGCATCTGCACAAGCCTCGGTATTATTATGTTATCTTCGCCAAATGGGCGAGTGTTTTGATGAACAAATGCATCCAGCAGATTCGCTAATCTGCTCGCTAAGAAAATTGCTGCTACAGTGACTCGCTGGATTTGCAGATTCACTGTACACTAGGCAATTATAATTATAATTATATAATATTCCTCTAATTCTCACTTCTCTCTACAGATTCACAGACTTCCGAACTTCACTGGAAAAACAACCACGGCGGAAGAGGAATAGTCCGCCATCAGCACAGACTCGGCCACCAATTTGCTAAAATACGACCGTTGTCGTCCGGTGGTGCGCGGCGGACCACCGCTTTCTTTGCTCCGATCGTGTCTCAATCGATTCATTGATAAGCTCTGGTAAGTTCCTCCTGTACTTCTCAGCATCCTTCACCTTCTTCTCGATCTCTTCCTTGATACCAGTGTGGATGCCAACAGGCAAACAAACACTATCCATGGCTGATCCTTCCCTTGAAGTCCCTCTCCCTCCTTCCGTCGAGTCGATGCTGCGAAAAATCTGCGCCGAACAATGCCAGTCGCCACCGGACACTTCCGTACGAAAAACGCTCGTCCGGCTCGGCGAAGAAACGTCTCTTAGCATTCTCGCAACAATCTCTACGAAGAAAATCTACAGAAGTCTCAGCGCTTTCATCATTCACATGGCCAAGGAAAACCTAAGAGCCACTGAGGAAAGCGTTTGTCGATCTCCTCACAAGCGGAGTTGCAGCTCCAGTCCTGCGAATTCCCCAAGTAACCCTTCATTTTTCTCAAGATTTCGCGTACTCTGTCGACTGTGGTGTTCGATAATTTGCTTACTTCTGGATTTTCTTTAGTTGAGTCTTCTTGTTTTCTCGGAAAGTTTAGCGGGAAAATGAATAGGCAACTGCCATCTGCGTTTTTGTTTCATACAGTTGTGGTCCCGGCCGGAATTTTCTTGATCCGTAACTTGTTTTGAAAGTTGTGTATATTTTAGCTTTTAGTGTATAGATACACATGCATGCAGTAAATGTAGGCATGCATAGATGTAGACATGTCATTGTTTTGGCATTTATGATGTTATATCTTAGAGACCAGCTCATCTCCATTTATTCATTTCATACTTTTAAAATTCTTTTTTGTTGGCCCATAACAATAATTCTAACGATTCAATCTCATAATAACAGTTTATCTCATAAGCTACACAGAGAAGATTATTGATGTAAAAAATTAGTTTAATTGGACATTAATGAACAAATCGCGTTTTGTTTTATAAAATAAACGATTTGAACTTAAACAAAGAATTCAAAACAAGGGTTATCAATTTCATTCTTTCTTTCTGAAATTCAGTTTGTAAAGATGGTAGTTGTCTCAAGTTACTCTGGATTTTATGTGCCCACAGATCGTGCTAGTTCTCCCTCACCCATCTCAAAGTGTCCTATATGCTCCCCAAGTTCAGAGAGAGCAAGCACTCAAAAAATCAGTCCGCAGTTACTGGCCCTGAGTGAACTGGAGTTCAGGAAGGCATTCTTGATACTATGTTACATTGGGAGGTAAGTTTGTCTTTTATTTCATTTCAGTATTTCACTTATGAATTGTATATCGAGAGTGTTTTTTAAAAAATATTTTTGAACTTTTAGTTAATAGCTTAGCAAAATGTTAGTAAAACCCAAACAAGTGTCCTTATAACTTTTGCTTGTAGATTTTGATTCTAAATGAACAAACACAAATTCTATTGAATTTTTAGCTGTGACATGCATTCGTAACTTTTTTAAAAAAAGTTATAATCACATAATTCTCTACTATAATATGGAAGCTCATCATTTCAGCTACACCAAACACTCTCATTGTCCTATACCACGATGGAAAATTGAGCAGCTGCTATTTGTATGCAGGAACAAGCTGGAAGACCTCATGTCATCCCAAGACATCTTAAGTCTCAAAAATCTTCCTATGAGGATTTTTGAGGCAAAAGTTTGGGATTCTTATGGTAAGTGCTGCTGTGATGAAACGGACCAGAGAAAGGTAACTCCTAGGTTTCCCGCGTTCTCACATGATTGTTTTATTTCTCTTCATGACTTAAAGTTGATAAGCTGCCCAAATAACATTATTGTGTCCAGAAAGCAATCAGTCGGTCGAGAATTCTTGGTCCATTACACTCTCATGGTTTGTCAGAAGTTAGCTTAAAACAAGCCAGTAGTCTTTCAACTAATTTATCTTATTATTTGCTACCGTTTCTGTTTAGACGATCTCCTAAGCTTTTATTGTATTCTTTTACTACCTTTATTTATTCATTTTTTATTTCTTGTCTTCCTTTTTGGGTGGGGTGTGTGTGTGTAGAACGTTCCTAGATTTTAATACGGCTAATAGTTCATGATTGCTATTTCCAACTACTATTTGCAATTTGTGGAGTTGATATGTTCTGAAAGGCTAAATACCTTTCGCTGGTTATAATGTTAAAATAATTTCGTTTAGTAATGGATTTGTTTCCCTAAATAGGATTTTGAGTTGATTTTGTAATCAATAAGGAAACCGTGAAGACTTTGTATTAGCCAAAATGCAATAACTGGTAATAATATTTGCCAATCGGAGTAGTATCATTTTCATTAATACATAATGGGAAGTACTGTATATATATTTTTAGACGGAAGGGAACTAGCTAAATACTGGTTGGAGAATTGCCAAATAAATAATATTAATATTTTTGCATTACCCAACATTGACCATTGCATATAAGTTCCCTAGTTGTTTATCTTGAAGCTCTCCTTGATCTTTGACATTACAAGTAAGTTTTTCATGCTTTTTGTAGCATGTGGCCAAGGTTTTTTAATGTTATATTTGACAAATTAATTGAATTCTCTGTACATTTGAAAATCCTGTTAACTATATTGTATCTTTTTTAAAACCTTGTTCTTATAGTGCCCAAGGTTATGCACATTGATTTGGATTACTATGCACCACAAAACAAAAAGTAAAAATTTTAAAATAAAGGGAAAAGAGAGAATCTTACTTGATTGATATATTTCTCAAATTAACAAAAAGGAAAACATAAGATTCGGTGATAAAGAATCACCTGGTCTGTATGCTGGCATCTAATGCAGTAACTCTTTCGTTAACTTTCTTGTCTCAGTATCTGGACTGGGAATCTGGAAAGACACATCTATATCACTGTCATGTTTATCAAGATGGAAGTTATACTTTCAAGGTTTGTATGCCTGCTTCATTGTTAATATCAATAGAATTTGGGCCTTATGTTTCCTTGTGTCCCCTCATTCTCTTTACCTTGCGTTGTTATTGTTTGTTTTTTTCCCTCATACTGCCATGCATGTTTGTAATCTTTGCCTTTCTTTAAAGCTGCTATGGAGATTTTAGTTGTTTCTCTAAGATATGTAGGCCTCCTTAGCGATTACCTCAATCTTCTATATTTTTATTTATTTTTTAAAGTGAAGACTGATTGGGGTTTCCTTGTATTGAAATTGTGATGTATTGTGTATTATCCCAATTTGTTTAGATTGGACTGTGTATATACTTTTAGGTACAAAGAACCATTAGGAAAGTGGACACAGAAGTTTGAGGATGCTTGGTTAAATTTTTGGGAATGTTTACAAATATTAATAGAAACTTGAAACCATCGGTAATAGTTTTGAATAGCGGTAGCGGTTGTCGTAATGGTAATGGTGGTTGTGACATGGTTTCAAGGTGTAATGGCCGTAATATAACGGTAGCGGTAATCGGAGACGTGAATTTTTTCTTTTTTCATATTACTCCCTAAAATTTAGCAGATACGCGTGTTTTAATACCAAATTTATATTTATTAGAATTTAAAATAGTTTTGGTGAATTTTGTTCACTTTCTAGACATGATCCAACATATGTCTTAATTTTTATGGTAGTTTTAAAATATTTTTAAAAAATAATACATTATTTAATCAACGAGTATAACATAAAATAACCATGATTTAATGGTTCTAAAGTTGATTTATATAGACTTTGAACAAATATTTGTATTTTATGGGATTTTTAAATTATAATAATAAAAAGTAAATCAACATTAAATATATGAATTTAACCTAAAAAACTAAGATCTGAATATTCTATACATACATTGAGTAGATATTATACTAAGATTTTTTTTATCCAAAATTAATATTTTTGATTCTTTAAGAAAAATAAAAGGGTAATTAAACATTAAATATACAAATCTAAGTTAGAACAACCAAACTCTCATATTTTAAACTTAATTTGCAACTTTGCATAAGTCTTGAACAAGTAATTTAAAAAGGTATTTTTTAAAATAGTTCTAAAATATAATTATAAAATAATACAACAATAAATATATAAATCTAACCTAAAACAAACAAGATCTAAAGATACTAATCTTATTTTGTATAGATCTTAAAAAAATTTATCAACAAAAAATAAATATTTTTGCATTTTCGAAAGCCAAAAAATATCAAAAATTATATAAATTTCGCAAATCAAGCTTCATCCAAATAATTATGAGATTTTCGACTATTGTGAAAACCTTTTTGGTGAAAAGAGTGTTAAGTCACCAATTGTTCTAAAGTTTAAACTGTTAAGAAATGGACTCAACAATGTACATCAAGTTATCTAACACTTTCCCTCATGTGCGACCCTGACTCGCACGTGGAGAGGCGAATAAATTGAACATGTGCCTTAAGCTGTTAGGAAATGGGCCCAATAATGTATATCATGCTATCAAATAGAGAAAAAAACTGTGCTAAAAAATAATTTCAATTGATTCACAATTTGAAGAGCCATTATAGTAGTTGTAATGACAGTAACGGTATCGTAACGGTCGTAGCGGTGTTGTAATGTGCCTTTATGGCCTTTGCGGCATTCATGGCATCATAATGACCCTTACGGCAACTATAACGGCCTTTGCACATGAGATTTCTCGGCATACTGCTAAATTAGGCATAACGGGTAACAACCATAACGGGAACGGGAAGCACCAAAACCTACATCTAATGGCGTTACAAAATGGTAACGGTCGATTTTCAAAACTAATAGCACTAGCACCATTGTTGCGGCGAGTGGTTGTCAACTCTGGGGAATTAAGGCAGGAGAGGGACTTGGGTGAGCAAAACTTGATTGAACATTTTGCATGAGGCCATCAACATCTATATTGCACCGTCTCGCCATTTTTGACAGAGTACTCATGTCAACACAACATGGGTATCGGTACAAGATATTTATCGGGTGTGGCTATTATTTGTTGGACACAGATAAGATTTCAGTCATAAGAGAATAGTGAAAATTGAAAATAATGTATTAAAACCAAAATTTTGACTTATAGTTATCATGTGCAACAAAGAAATTAAGGATGGAAACAAATGCTTGATGCGAGAATTCAATATGTATAAATGTTAGAATTATTGCAAAGAGAAAGAAAAGGAGGAAGATAGAGAATGAAAATAATACTGAATGAGAGCATAAAAAACTAGGGTTTTCACCATATCACTTGTTATTTATAAGAAGACCAGGAAATACTAAAAATACAATAATACCTCTAACTTAACACTCTCCCTCAAGTTGATGCATATATATTTTTCATGCCCAACTTACATACGATGGGTTGAAACATTTTACTACTAAGCCCTTTAGTAAAAATATATGGTAATTGATCTGCAGATTTCACATTGGGCATATATATTAATCATTGACCCAATTTCTCCTTGATGAAGTGTTGATTAATCTCTATATGCTTCGTTTTGTTATGCTGGACAGGGTTATGAGTAATATAAATGGCAGCCTTGTTGTCACAGTACAACTTCATAGGTTTGTCGCATTTAATACCCAAATCTTGTAATAGAACTTTGAGCCACATGAGTTCGCAGATGCCATGTGTCATAGCCCTATACTCAGCTTCTGCACTTGATCGAGCTACTATTGTTTGCTTTTTACTGCTCCAAGTAACCAGATTACCCCTACAAATGTGCAATACCCAGATATAGATCTTCTGTCATCAACTGAACCAGCTCAATCTGCATATGTGAAAGCTTATAATGTCAAATGGCCGTGATGAGAGAATAAGAGACCTTTGCCAGGGGCAGACTTAAGATATCGCAGAATACGATAGGCAGCATCAAGATGTACAGTACGAGAAACATGCATGAATTGACTGACAACCCCTACAGCGTATGCAATATCAGGTCTGGTTGAGACAATTGGCCATTGTCGACAGGTTCTCCATCACTACTATGGAGGCGATGATTGGCCTCAATAGGTGAATCTGCAGGTCGACAACCCATCATACCAATTTCATTTAGAAGGTCACGATTAGACTTTCTTTGAGAAATGTAGATCCCATTATTCGATCTAGCCACCTCAATTCCAAAAAAATATCGTAGTGCCCTCAGATCTTTCATCTCAAATTCCTTTGCTAGGTTTGCTTTAAGACGCGGTGCCTCTTCAGAATCATTATCTGTCACAATTATATATCATCAACATAGACAATAAGAACAGTGATCTTATTATTGTCTTGTTTGATAAACATAGTATGGTTTACTTGACTCTGTCGGTACCCAAATCTTAGCATGTCATTGAAGAAACGATCAAACTATGCTTGAGGAGATTGTTTGAGTCCATATAAGGCCTTCTTCAATTTGCACACATTCCCTTCAGTTTCACGAGATGGGAATCCAGGTGGTACATCCATATGTACTTCTTCTTCTAGATCTCCATGAAGGAATGCATTCTTCGCATCCAACTGCTGGAGAGGCAAACCCATATTAGCAGCACAAGATAAGAGTATCCGAACTGAGTTCATTTTGGCTACTGGAGCAAGTCTCATGATAGCCAATATCATAAGTTTGGGTGAAGCTTTTAGCAACTAGCCTTGCTTTGAATCTTTCAACTGATCCATCGGCCTTGTGATTTGTTGTAAAAATCCATTTACACCTAACCGTCTTCTTTTCTTTTGGAAGAGAAACTAACTCCCAAGTACCGTTCTTTTTCAAGGTAGTCATTTCCTCAACCATAGCCTTCTTCCACTTAGGATCCTCAATGGCTTCCTTCCAACCTTGTGGAATCAATATAGAGGACAAGGAGGAGACAAAAGCACGATATGGAGCTGATAAATAATTATATGAGACAAAATGTGAAATTCGGTGTTGAGTACATGCCCTAACGCCTTTGCGAAGTGCAATAGGTATATCAGAAATACTAAGATCAACAACAGATTACTCATTACCAGGTGGTTCGGCATGAGAATTTGAACTGAAGGATGGAGGTAACAACTGGCAAGATGGTAGTGGCACACGAACTGTTTGATCTTTTGAGCGTCGAGTATAGGTATGTAGATCTTTTTTGTCTAATCGTCCACCAATATCCTGTTCAGTTCCATCCTTACTGGGTTCCGTCTCCCCTTCACCAGGAGCAAGAACTGGCGAAGTAAGATTCGAAAAAATCAGACCTTGAGACTCATGAGTCTGTGTATCCAATGGTAACATCTCTTCCAGGCTAGAGGCCTCCTCTGAAGAGATGGCTAGGGAGAGGGAAAGAAAGGCATGGACTCCCAAAAAGTAACATTCATACTGACAAATTTTTTGCGGGTGACCGGATCATAGCATTTATAACCCTTTTGAGTCGCTGAATAGCCAATGAAGACACATTTGCGAGCCTTAGAGTCCAATTTTCCACCAGGGTGTTTGGGTGCATGAACAAAGCAAGTGCAACCAAAAATCCGGGGTGGAAGAGAGGAGACAGGAGAAGACCCAGGAAGAAGCTCCGAAGGGGTTTTGAACTGAAGAACACTAGAAGGCAAACGATTAATAAGATAAGCCGCAGTAAGAGCTGCCTCACTCCAAAAGGACTTGAGAACATGCATAGAAAAGAGAAGGGAACGAGCAATCTCAAGAAGATGACGATTTTTTCGTTTAGCAATGCCATTTTGTTCAGGAGTGCGTACACAACTGGTCTGTGAAAGAATGCCATGAGCCGCTAGATAGGCCCGAAAACCACCTTAAAGAAACTCAGTCCCATTATCAGTCTGGAGAATCTTGATATTGGCATCAAACTGGTTGCGGCCCATGCTGTGAAAATTTTGAAAACAAGAAAAGACTTCATTTTTAGTGCGAAGCAAATAAACCCAAGTAACACGAGAATGACAGTTAATAAAAGTCACAAACCACTGATAACCAGAAATGGAGGTAATAGGTGAGGGGCCCCACACATCAGAATGAATAATAGTGAAAGGAGAAACACAGTGTTTATTAATTAAAAGATAAACAGAACGTTTATGTTTTGCAAGTTCACAAGCTTCACACAAAAAATCATTTCTTGAACAATGTTTAATTAAAGAGGGAAAAAGTCTTTCTAAAATGCCAAAAGAAGGGTGTCCTAAACGGCGATGCCACGGAAGTAATTGTAGACGGCGGATGCCAGTATCAGTGTTGAGAGCCTGGTCAGACTGTGAAGGTGGAACCGGGGAAGAGGACGGAATATCCAGTAAGTAGATGCCAGTATCAGTATAGAGAACCTGGTCAAACTGTGAAGGTGGAACAGGGGCAGAGAACGGAACATCCAGTAAGTACAGGCCACCATGTGCACTACCACTACCAATCATTCTCCCCATCTCCAGTTCCTGAAAAACACTAAGTGAAAAAAAAAGTTACAGAACTGTTTAAGGATCTGGTAAGACGACTAATAGATAAAAGGTTAGTAGAAAAATTGGAAATATGAGGGACAGAGGATAGTGAAAGCAGAGGAGAGCAAGAAATAGAACATTTGCCAGAAATAGATAATAAAGAACTATCGGCTATTCTAACTTTATCCTTACCAGAACAAGTGGAATAAGAAGAAAATAAAGTAGAAGAGCCAGTTATATGATCAGTGGCACTGGAGTCAATGATCCAAGGAGGAGAAGAGGCAATTGCACCAAGTGCAGTAGAAGATATACCTGAATGGGCAAAGTTGGAGGAGGAAGGAGAGGCAGTGGATGAGGAAATATCAACCTGAGTCATCAGGCGCCTGAGAGTAGTCAACTCCGCCTCAGAAAGAGGCCCAGTCTCACCGGATGTGCTAGTAGGGAGCTCAGAGAGATGAACGTGGTAGCGAACAGGTCCATTACGCCCACCACCGCGTCCACCGCCACGTCCAGGAGTAGGACGACCATGTAACTTCCAATAATGATCAATAGTGAGACGAGATTTACCACAATGATCACAATGCAGCTGATCCCGGGCGACAGAGCCATTCTTCTCCCCAGACTTAGTATGACTAGGCTTGTCGGTGCGATGAAGAGATGTGACTGTTAAGACAGAACATTCCTGACTGAAAATGGGAACCATAACATGACGACGACTCTATTCTTGCTGGACATAGGCGTGTGCTTGTGGCAAGGTGGGAAATAGATCACGACCCAAAATCTGAACACGGATCGAATCATAGCCAACATAGAGACCGGCGAGAAAGTCATACACCCGCTCCTTCTCCACCATCTTCTGAAATGCAATATCATCGGTAGTACAAACAACATGGAAGTCCTGATGATAATCAATCTCACCCCACAGGCTAGTCAACTTAGCGTAATACTGAGCTAATGAGTGGTCTCTATAACCCACGGAGTTTCTTCCTCAATTCATACAACTGGGCATCATTGATAGTCGTGAATAAGTCTGAGCAGCAGCGAACCAAATTTGATGTGCAGTATCCAGAAGTAAAAAACTGCGACTAATGGAGGGCTGCATAGAGTGTAACTGCCAAAATATAATGAGTGCATTTTTCTCTATCTAGCGTGTGCGAGAAGAACCAGTGACTGTGGGCTGGGTGGTTTCACTAGTGATATACTTAGACATACCGCGAGCAGCGATGACCAAAATGCAGGAACGAGACCAAATTAAATAGTTGCTATCATCCAGCTTGACATGACTAATCTGAAGGGACGGGTTATCAGTAGGAGTCCCTGAACGAGTCAATCCAGTGTCTACATGACTATCAGAAGGCTTTCCTGTGTTAGACATGGCTATGGAAGACCAAGAACAAGCAGAATGAAATGGATGGGAGTAATGAACTGTAAACAGATGCGAACCAAGAACACCTGAACCACTAGAGTACCAATAAAGTCCGGAATCTTATATCAATCGCAGCAATGCCGAAAAACAACCTAAGAAACGGCTGGAATTTGCAACCATGCCCAGGAAGCCTCTAAAGTAGACAAAACGCAGTCAAACAGAGCCAAATCAAGTCAAGAAAAAACCAGGTGCGAACAGCGCAACCTGCCGAATCGGCAAAAAACTCCATCCGATCTTGAAATCAACCTAAAACATCAAAGAGAGTTGGTTTTAGCTCCTTACACACTGAGTCGGCACCCATGGAGTAGAGGCAGATCATCAATTGAAGCAGCAAAAGGCGCAATCGCGAGAAACCACAAAAAACCCTAGCGACGCCGAAAATTGTAAAAATTGGGAAAAACTGTGAAACAATTATGGAAAAATTTAGAAAAAATCACAAATCGATTGTTGAGTGCCGGACGATCATCTAGGAATATATATATATTTTTTCTCTGACAGTTTCAAAAATAGAAAATTTCGGAGAAACAAAAATACGAAATAGAGGAAAGAGGGTTGCTAAAAAATTTACATAGGATCAAGTTTTGAAACCATGCTAGAATTATTGCAGAGAGAAAGAAAAGGAGGAAGAGAGAGAATGAAAATAATACTGAATGAGAGCACACAAAACTAGGGTTTTCACCATTTCACCTATTATTTATAAGAAGACCAGAAAATACTAAAAATACAATAATACTCCAAACTTAACAATAAACTAGTAGATACCTAAAGAAGTTGAAATATTACCTTGTGAATTTTTACTTCACTCATTTTTTGATTGTATCCATGCACCCATATCTTTTTTTTGGATACTTTTTTGTTTAGTCTGTGTATTTGTAGTTTTTAGAATTTATGTGTTCTATCCCTAGATACGAACCCACACTTAATATTCGTACTCGAGTTTGTATAACAGTTAGCCTAACGGTAGTGTTAATTGGCTACAAGATGTAATGGCTTGCCTAACGGTTGTGGTTAGGGGTGTAATTTTGGTCTGCGGCCCGCGGGTGGTTTGAGACTTGGCACTGTAGCAGCTCGCCCCTCCCTAGGCCCGAAAATCGTAGGAACATGCCTAGGCCTCCCCACTCAAGCCGTGGGCCAACTTGGTCTGAGGCCTACTCCGTTTGGCCCGAATATTAATATTTAAAATATTAATATATTTTAAGTAAACTATAAACTAATATAATAAAATATAAACTTATAAATTAATAAACTATTAAAGTATAAACTTATATAATAAACAAATAACTAATAATAAAATAATGAACTAATAAACTAATAATAAAATATAAACTTATAAACTTATATAATAAACTAATAAACTACTAATAACCTAATAAACTAATATTAGACTATAAACTTATAAACTTATATAATAAACTAATAAACTACTAATAACCTAATAAACTAA
>JAOTRH010000024.1:6912249-6925131 GCA_034768845.1 Heliamphora exappendiculata | reverse complement strand
GTTGACCGATACGCCCGATATCCGTTACACGCGACCGCGACCGTTACGCAGGCCGATACCGCGATTTAGAACCTTGAGACAGGCTTACTAAAATTCTGTGCTATAGTCGTACCGATGGTATATCCATTTTTATCTAAATTGTTAACATAAAACCTATATTCTGTAAGAACATAAAACCTATATTTGCTGGGCAGTTTTTTTCAGTGCTTCCATTTTAGTAGAACACCAATTTGATCAATTTGTTTTTCTAGGTATTTGTTGGAATATTTCCTCTCTATTAGCTAGCTATTACTTGTTCCTACGACACTACGTTAATGGTGACACTCATACCAATAAATGGTAAATGTAATATGCGAGATGTTAAATTTTTGAAAAAAAAGAAGTAAATTTGAATGAAATAACTGTCTTGAATTGATATCAATCATTGATTCAACTATATTGAAGGCTGAGATCTTTTCATTTGAGAATTGAATGTTAGGATTGTGACACATAGGACAAATGTCACATGTAACCATCTTATTTGTTTTATATATATATATTGGGTTTGGCTTCAGATTCCTGTTGTGGCCAATGCTTGTCAAAAAGCATTGGTAGCTAATGACATGCTTAAATCGTTTTCAGGGGATGGGGATACCTGTTGGAAAACTGGCACTGTATACTGCACTTGGAGGAGTTAGACCATCTACGGTAAGCTTTGTAGCTGATAATGTACAATATTTTATATGTAGATGCTCATAATAGCAGCTTCTTTGAATCCTTTACTTCATTACTGAAGAAACTTTGATAATATGAGTACTTAAGTTTCGAGACTTAATTGTTTCAAGAAAAGTAAATGCAATGGTTTATTTTCAGCTTAACCGTATAATCTTGATTGGTTTTAGAACTATCCTCTCCTTCGTACCATTTTAGTCAATATCTTTTTACTTTCATGTGCAGTGTTTGCCCATAACCATTGATGTGGGGACAAACAATGAGCAGCTTTTGAAGGATGAGTTCTACATTGGGCTAAGACAAAGGAGGGCAACTGGGAAGGTCCAATGGTTTTAGCATTTTATGGTGCTTAGTTATGCAGGCATGAAAGTGCATTTCTAATTCTCTTTAATACTGAGGCAGTTTTGTCAAATTGTTCTCCAGGAATATGCCGACCTTCTTCATGAATTCGTGACTGCCGTAAAACAGAACTATGGAGAAAAAGTACTCATACAGGTGGACACCAACTTGATTGCATCTCTAATCTGAAAATTATCTTAGCCTGATCTTGTTCGTGTCGTTCTAATAGTGGTTTCATTTGTTACCAATGCTTTTCAGTTTGAAGATTTTGCAAACCACAATGCATTTGAGTTGCTGGCGAAATATCGCAACACTCATCTTGTCTTCAATGATGACATACAGGTATGTGGCATTGTGGTGGCGGACCAAATAAACTTGAGAAATCCTGTGTTCTTGTCAACATTTTTTTTTCCAACTTTTGCAGGGTACCGCATCTGTGGTTCTTGCAGGGCTTATTGCGGCTTTGAGGCTACTTGGATGTAGCTTGGCTGAGCAAACATTTTTGTTCCTTGGTGCTGGGGAAGTGAGACTCTGATCTCTCCTCCTTCATTCTCTTCATCAATATTTTGACACCCTGTGAGGAAAAGCAAAAACTGAATAAATGGAAATGTAAAGTTAACATATTAGGCAACCAATAACTTTAGTAGAACGCTGTTTGTGAAATGAGGCACTCTATTTTTCTAGGGGCTCCTGCACAAGAATGCCATATGTTTACTCAAACATTTGTTAACTATTTTTCAACTTTTTTGTTGGGCAGTTTAATTTTTAAGTTCTTTCTGCCTTTTCCCGTGGTGTGAGTGTCTTTCTCTGATTCCATATGTTATCAAGCATCAAGAAAAATGCCTTACAATGTTTATTTGTCTCACTTTTGACCTCTGTAATTGCAGGCCGGAACAGGAATAGCAGAACTTATAGCTCTTGAGATGTCAAAACAGGTACTCATTTACTTCCATATTCATGGTGTCTGGGGTTGTTCCATTGGGTATAAGATGGTGTTTGGTGATTCTCTTCTTTTGTTTTTCTGTTATAGACCAAAACCCCTTTGGAAGAGACCCGCAAGAAGATCTGGCTTGTGGATTCAAAGGTAGTGAAGAGTCTAAAACTTTTTTGCTATACAATGACTTACTTTTTGACCACTATATTCATTCTTTTGTTTTGTTTTGTTTCCATTTTTTACGCCTTTGGTGCTTTCCTATGCATTTAAAAGAGTACATGATTTATCTTGTAGGGATTAATTGTTAGTTCTCGCAAGGATTCCCTTCAACAGTTCAAAAAGCCTTGGGCACATGACCATGAACCCGTAAAGAATCTTTTAGATGCTGTCAAGGTCTGATGAACTCTTAATATGCCTATATTTTATCATAAGAATGTAGTCTTTTTAGTGATCTTGGTCTCTGTTTCATGTTCATACGACATCAGGCTATTAAGCCGACAGTTCTAATTGGGTCATCTGGAGTAGGAAAGACATTTACGAAAGAGGTGATTGAGGCCATGGCCTCATGCAATGAGGTACCGTCTTTCTCTTTCTCTCTATCCATTGTGTTTCAGCCTGAAATAAGATTCTAAATGAATGGCATGCAGAAACCGCTCATTTTGGCCCTCTCCAACCCAACATCACAATCTGAGTGCACAGCTGAAGAAGCTTACACCTGGAGTCAGGTACAAATAAAAATGCTGTTTCTTATCTTATATTATCCATGACTATGCTTTCATTCAACGTGGGATTTGATTACTTTAAATATGCATAGAAACTAACAAATTACATGTATTTTCTTCTCTCTTTTCTGAAATAAGGGGCGTGCAATTTTTGCCAGTGGAAGTCCGTTTGACCCCGTGGAGTACAACGGCTTAGTTTATGTACCTGGCCAGGTTCTCTAACTTCGTATATCTAGCTTATGGTGCTATAGACTCCTCGATATGTGGCTGGACATTGAATGATTTTTATGCCCTTTACTTGTGATAATTGCAGGCAAACAATGCATACATTTTTCCTGGATTTGGTTTGGGTTTGGTCACCTCTGGTACAATTCGTGTACACGACGAAATGCTTCTGGCAGCCTGTAAGTACACAACATTAGGAATGATGAGATTCATTATAAGTGGAATACAACTTAGCTGCTTATATGTTGAAGACAACTTACCTGTTAATTGAGAACCAATGGGTTAGTTTTAGTTTTCCTTTATTTTATTAATTTGATTCAATTTAATTTCTATTTGGGTTTGCTCTCTCTCTCTCTCCCCTCTTTGGCCACCAGGATACTATCCCTTGGTGAACAAATACTAAGTAGATTTTCAGGATGTTTAGAAAAGGATTTGTGATATAGTGTAAAATTCCAAAATACAACCCCCAACCCCTCCCCCCCCCCCATATATGTATATATGTATGCATAAACTGAGAATACCAGGTGGTTTGTTTTATTCCCTTGATGTATAATCTGATTCTCTTGTGCTGCTGTCTCATGTGTCCAGGATAATGGACAACGAAAAGCAAAACTTGTTAAATTACAGTTTACTTCTATGCAATGGACATGACATGAATGGGTGGATTAGTTTGCATTTGTATCTTGATCGTCGATTTTCCTTTTTGGCAGCGGAGGCTTTGGCTGGTCAAGTAACACAAGAGCACTTTGAGAAGGGTTTGATCTATCCACCATTCTCTAATATCAGAAAGATCTCTGCCCATATTGCTGCTAGTGTAGCTGCTAAAGCATATGAACTCGGTGAGGACCATTTCTTGCCATATTTGTTCTTTGCCCATCTTTCTGTACTTTTGTGCTTTGTTTACTTAAATTATGATAAGTGCACAGATGCATCACGCAAATCCAAGCATGCACAAACCTCTCATCTGTGCAAGTTGCAGGACTCCTGTTTATTTGATAAATTGATCAATGTTTTTTTAGGTGTGGCAACACGACTCCCTCGACCTGAGAACCTGGTGAAGTACGCTGAAAGCTGCATGTACACTCCAAATTACAGAAACTACCGATAAATTGTTGATTCGTGTGAGTAAAATCTACCGCTTTGCATGTTTTTGGAGTCCACTATCTTCTTGTTTGGTGTGCCTTTCCTTTTTTCTCGACCTTCTCCACCCAGGTAAATAATGGCGTGTTGATGGTTCTGGTTGAAAACAATAATGTCAAACTTCAGTAGCTACTTGCTACTGAATTTGCTTCAGTTAAATTACAAGCTGTGGAGATATATATATATATATATATATATATATATATATATATATATATATATGCAGAAAACCGAGATCCGCATGACAAGGAATTTAGAGAAGTTAAGAGTGCTCATAAAAGGTATTCATAAAATTACCCATAATTTGAAATAAATTGTCCAAACTAAATTGATCGTGATATTAGTTCAAGTGAATTTGGACTTTTCATTTTGAATGGTGAGTACTCTTATGAGTAACTTTTAGAGTTGCGTAGTATGGCTGCTCTTGAGGATTTTGTAATTCTGTGCTTTTTATCTTGTAACTTAATTTTCATGTGTTTGTAATAAATCAACGGCTGTGATCGTCGGCCATAGAGATGAAACGGGATCTACACCATCCATCTATCGCTCTCAGCTCGCAGATGATGGTGGTATCTTTGTTATCTTAACATTAAATGGATATGGATATGCACATGCCTTTGCAGCTATGGTGTTTTTAGTCAAGTTTTTCTCTCTATGGAAATTAATTAATAATCAATTTCCGAGGGAAATGGATTACTTTTAAATATTTTATTTTTTATGGATAATTAAAAATGTAATTTTTTACCAAATATGTATGCATTTTCTTCTTATTTTCCTAACTCATCAATTAAAAGGAAAAAAGTTAGTTCCCTTCCATTTTCTTTCCTAACTCATCAATTAAAAGGAAAAAAAGTTAGTTTCCTTCCATTTTCTTTTCTTTCTTACCGGTACACAAATTTAAATTTGAAAACAACAGAAGACCAAGTCTCACATAGATAATTACCTTAAAAGTTTTTATTTTTTATATTTTGCCTTTTACTCAAACAAAATTATTTGGGTAAAAAGGTCATTGGGTAAATTAGTTTTAATTTTTTTAGAGTTGATTGTTTGGGTGGAACGTTATTTTTTTGCTTTTGTCTCAAATTGCTTTTTCCTCTTACTGATTAGCACGATGTGCGATTATTATTATATTTTTAGACAATATTGCCTATTTATATATTGAATTTTAATGATTATGGCCCCCTTGGGGCTAATTTGTGTTATTTATCAAAATGATGTGAAAAGGTAAATTTTTGGACTAAAAGATAAAAAAACATAATTAAAGAACATAAAATTTGGATTATTCGTTTATCTTGATTCATTTTTGTCTTTTTTAATTTTTTTTTTATTTTGACAAAAAAAAATTATTTTTATTGTTGTTTGAAAAATATAATTATTTAACCGAAGAACAAAAAAATCACTAAAATTCAAAACAAACAAAATAAATAAGTTAAATAATTCAACATTCTAAATGGCATAGTATAGAGTGGTAAGAAAGGAATCACGCCAATGAAGTTATACATAGGTAAGGCCTATGATGAGTTGAATGGTCCTTCCTGAAGGAGATGATGAATTTGTTGGGCTTCGCAGAGAGTTTTGTTTAATTAGTAATGAGCTGCATTATGATTGTTAGTTACAAGATTTAAGTGAACGAATAGCATTTTTCTTCCACCAAGCCATCTAAAGGGCTGAGGTAGGGTGATCCCTTGTCATCTTATCTCTTTCTGATCTGTGCAGAAAGTCTCTCAGCGCTTCTAAGGAAAACCAAAACAGATGGCGCCATTCAAGGGATAAGGAATTGCAGAAACGAACCAAGAATATCTCACACTCTCTTTGTTGACAATAGCTTACTATCTGCAAGGCAAATATAGTTGAAGCACAAGCTATCAGGAACATTCGAAGAGGTATGAAGAAGTTTCTGGTCAACAGGTGAACCTTAACAAATCATCCATCTCCTTCAACAAGAATTCCTTAGCTAACTGCATATTGGATATTAAGGTCGTGGTGGGGGTTACTATCGTGGATGAACAAGAAAAGTACTTTAGGGTACCGTCAATGATAGGCAGATCAAAGAAGGAGATCTTCAAACATATGAAGGATAGGATATGGACGGTCATCTAGGGATGGAATGAGTGTAAACACCCCAATTTGATCCCGCTTAATCTTAGGAGAATCTGATGATGAAAGCAATTACAATGGTATCTCAGTTCAATCCTCGAAAAATAATCAAAGCTCGGTATTTGAACATAATCATCAAAACCTTCAAACCAATGAAATCTTTTTAAACCACCAACTATATTGTGGCGACCGCCAATAAAACATTTTGAAAAATTTCACTTGTTGTGGCGACCACCAACTTACATTTGGCGACCGCCAATAGAATTTCTTAGAAACTCCAGTCAAAGTGGCGATCGCCACCTCCAACATGGTGACCGCCAACTTGCACTGTGGCGACCCCCATAAAAACTTCTTGGAACCTTTTCATTTGTGGCGACCGCCAACTCATAACCTGGCGACTGCTAACTTCAAATAGCCTGACGTGTCCCAAAATGTGTTAGCCTTTCATTGGCTGAGGAATTCTATAAATATCGTAACTCCTAGTACGTTTTGAGAAGAAAATTTTAGAGAGAGAAGCTCTGCCGAGTCGCCGAGCAATCTCAAGTCCCGACGCCGAAACCCTGCTGAAGCACTGAAAGCCGAACCCTCGATACCGAAATTCTGAAATCCTAGCTTGGATCATCGCTCGAGGGCCGAATTGCTCATCACGACTCCTCGACTCGAGAATTCTTTAGTCATCTAGGTATTTTGTTTGGATTCCCGGTCCTTCTAACTCTATTTTCTATCTCTTTGGGGTGATCGAATTAAATTAATTATTTCGTTTTACATACTTTCTTACATTACTTATGTGATTACTTTAATCGCTATATTTCATTTGGTTTGTAATTAATGCACTTAGTTTAAGTAAACTAGCTAATTCATGTTATAATTCAAACTTTATTTTGTTTGATTAATTTCTTACTTTACTTGTATTATACATTCACACTTAGTACATTGTTACTTTTCAGTAATTTATAAATTAGTGTTAATATATTTTGACAGTTACAACTTGTTAATGTTGTTAATTGTTATAATAATGCACTTACGTTTATACGGGTGTAGTTGTCAATACTATATTCATATTTGTAAGTTAAATAGTTGTATTTAGTTTTTTTTTCTTTTAATAGTATTCTATTTCATTTTTTTTCTTTTATTGTAATATTAATTTAAAATTCTTTTTCTTTCAATTTTAGTTTAATGTTCTTTTTCTTTTAGTATTAGTTTAATATTCTTTTATCCGTATTTATTTTTTTTTTATTTTTTTTCTTTTAATATTAGTGTGTTTTTCGTTTAATATTAGTGTAATTTTCTTTACTAGTATTTTATTTATTTTTATTTTTATTTTTATTATTAGCTTTATTTTTTTATAAAACTCCATGTTCTCTTATCATTTTCTTTTTTTTTTAAATGTTAGTTTTACTTTTTTTTCATAGTACCTATTTTATTTTATTTTTCTTTCTTTTTGTTAAACTCAAAAATTACAAAAATTCTTTTAAGTTAGATTTCATCTTTTAAGTGTAATTTTTTTCTCTTTTGTTTTCTTTTCTTTTTATTTTCTTTTGTCTCTTTTAAAATATAAAATATGAATAATTATGTTTTTTTTTAATAATTTAAATAAGCATTTTCTAACCTTTTCATTTTAGCATAATTTTTTTGTGTAAATTTTTTATTTGTTTCTTTTTTCTTTAAATCTTTAAGCCATCTTTTGTCATAACACTTTTATTTTTAAATTTTTTGTTAGTAAATTTTCTTTTAATATAGAATTTTTTATGCATATTTTATTTTACATTTAGTATTATTTTTTATTAAATATTCATCATGTTAATGCTAACCTAACTTATTTTGATAATATGCATATTTTTAGTTACTTTAAAATCATGTTTAGAATAGTTTAATTTATTTCTTGTTAGCAATTCATGTTTAGATAATTTTAGTAATTTTTAGCATTTTTTTTATTCTTTGAATATGTCAATTTTAGTATTATCACATGCGGGATTGCTCCATGTATCTTTAATTAGAAATTGCATGTCGTAAGATTTAGAATTTTATTTCTTTATTTGCTTTGTTTTGGCTTTCTATATATATATTATGTGTTTTTTATATTTGATTTTGAATATTTTCTCTTTATCTCCATTTTTTTTATTTGCATACATTTAAGAAATCTTATTTAAAAAAATCGATAATGATTATTAGAGGTCAACCTTACGGTTTGGCGAACAAGGTGCCAATATCTTTCCCGATTCTTACCTTAGCCTCCGAACTATTTTTCTCTGCTTAAATGTTTTAAAGATCAATAACTATTTTTATTTTTCTTGATTTTTCTCAAAAATCAAGTGGCGTATTTTCAATAAAAAGAGTTTTCAAAATTTAACTTTCAATGTGTTAAAATATTTTTCAAACATCCTTTAAATTTTTTTATTTTTGACCATTTCAAAACCTCAATATCCCGGCGCCACAGGAAGAAGCTGCTCTTTTAAGCGGGAAAGGAAGTTCTCATCAAAGTAGTGGCACATGTTATTTCAACTTACACTATATCGGTCTTCAAACTTCTTTTCGGTCTTTGCGAGGAGATATCTACCTTAATTGCCAAGTATTAGTGGGGAGGATTGAAAAATGGTAAAAAGATACAATGGAGAATGTGGAAAGACCTTTGTGTTAGCAAATCTAATGGGGGCCTAGACTTTAAAAACCTAGAGTGATTTAATCTGGCTTTGTTGGCCAAACATGGTTGGCGAATCCTCAACAATCTGTTCTCCCTCGTGGAACGATTCCTAAAAGTAAAATATTTTTCCACAACCACATTCTTAGAGGCATAGGCAGGGCAAAACTCTTCTTACACCTGAAGAAGCCTCATTGAGGGGCAGGAAATTCTAAGAAGGGGATAAGATGGAGAGTGGGCATGGCGAATTGATTCGGGTATGGTAGGACAGAGGAATTTCTAGGAGACCTAATTTCAAAGTGATCAGCCCAATGAGACTCATTGAGCCTGACCTTAAAGTGGCGACTTTAATTCAGGGCAACAGGGAAGACTGGAATAGGAAACTGCTACGATAATTGTTCATTCCTTTCGAGTCCAACATTAGTAGTGCTATCCCTATTTGCCCAAGTAGCAAGGCGAACAAACTCATCGGGCACTACATGAAGAGTGGGAGATACACAATATAGTCGGGTTACTACATAGCGGCTAAGGCAGCAGATGAGTTAGCAGGGTGCTTAGATTTTCAGTGGTGATAGGTTTTTGGAAAGGGCTATGGTTGGCCAAGATTCTGAACAAAATAAAAATTTTCACGTGGAGAGCGTGCACAAATATACTACCAGTAAGACTGCATCTTTTCAGAAGAAGATAATTCCAGACCCCTCATGTGTATGGTGTGGACAACAAATTGAAACGATAATCCACTGTTTGAGGGACTACTCATTCGCTGATTAGGTTTGGAGTCACGCCCACAATTTTGGTGATTGACATCACTTAAAAGGAAGGGGGATTTCTAGACCTGGGCTGAATTAGTGAACAAGAACCTTGATAGAAATGCTTTTTGACTTGTTTTGCATGATTCGTTGGAGACTATGGCTTGAAAGGAATTCTTGGTTGATGGGCCACATGATAAAGATTTCGAAAGCGCCTACGGAGATAACTTACATAGCTGGGAAATTCTTGGCAGACTTCAACACAGCAGCATCCACCAGAAGTGTAAGATCCCATTCAAATCATCATATGGTGAAGTGGATGCGGCCGACAAAGGATTTCATAAAGATAAATTTTGATAGAGCGCGTTGCAAAGATGGTAGAATTGGGTTGGAATTTATCGCCAAAGATGACCATGGTATACTCATTGCCTCAGGGATAATATATATCAAGAATTCTATGGACGCATACCATGCAAAAGCCGCTGGGGTAATTTTTGCGTTACGATTTGCGGTGGATAAGAGGATAAAGCAACTCTATCTAGAAGGAGACTTCCTCATAGTGATTAATGCTCTCAAATCGGATGAGGAGGATCTGTCCCACATAGGTAATATCATTGACGAAGTTCGGGAGCTAATATGTTATATTCCTACTTTCGAATGTTCCCATATTAAAAGACAAGATAACAACGTCACTCATGCTCTACCAAGGTTGCCGCTCTCGATGGAAGGAAAGAAGAAAATTTTGGACCACAACAATTCCCGATCACATTAGAGATTTAACTTCTAAATAGTGTATTTCTGATTAATTTCTAAATATTATTTTTAATCCCAAAAAATGGCATAGTATATATGGTAAACAGTAAATAAATTAATAAGTAGGACTATTATTTAGTACTTTTGGCACAATGCTCTATGTTAATTTATTACATGTTAAGTAAAATAATAATGCACAAATAATATACCTTACTGTATAAATTAATAACTATTATATTAAAGTACTCCTTAAACTTATTCCAAAAGGAATGAATAATTATAGCTACACATGGTATATTTATACTCGCTTTTTCCCTTTTTTTATTTTTTATGGATCTTACGTTATGAAGATTTTATATTTCTTATTTTATTTTATATTATGAAGATTTTATAAACTCATTTCAGCTATTTGAACTGTTAATTGCGTTAAATGTGTTAAGAAGATTATTTATTAAAAAGTATATTAATTGGGCATCAATATTCATATTATATATATATATATATATATATATATATATATACACATATATGAATATTTTAAATAAAATAAATGATTTGTTTTTAAAAAATCACACTTACTATTCAAGCGAAGGTTATAAAATAGTTTGGTTACCCATGATTGACTAATTTAATTTTTATATGATTAGTTTTTATAATAAATCTTAAAAATAAAATAAATATCGAGTGAACCCGTAATTATGATAAAGTCAGATATCCAAACTTTTCGAGATGCCAATTAAATGTTAAGATAAGAGAAATTTCAAAATATTCACTTCAATGCATTAAAAGATGTGCAAGTGCCAGTTGATGCAATTGAGTACGTATTTTACGTACTTAGATATTGTTAGCCTTATAATTGAGGTATATTTGTATTTTATAGTTTATTTTTAAAATTTTATAAGTTAATTAATTTTTTAAAATAAATATGCACTGATAATGTAAATAACAATGCTCAATTAATTTATTTTTTTATTAAATTACCTACTTAATGAGTTTTAAAAAAATTCAATAATTCTAATCCAACTGTGGGATTCCAAACAAAACCCATTTTTCCTCATATCTGTTGTGACCAAGTTACAATAGATTTTTCAGATCCCAAAATTTTGTTCAATTCAACGGTCGTTGCTATTCCTTGCTCAAGTCAATAGGTTAATGGAAATAAAATATTTTAAATATCCATAGGATTATGAAAATGAAACTTGCTAATTTTATAAATATTAAAGTAAATTATACTGATCTTTTTTGAAATTTCTGATAAAAATAAATACACCCCATGTAGTTTCTAAAATAACACTAACCTCTTATTTAATTTAATTTTTGTATGAAAACGATTAAATTGTCAAATCTCCGTTAAGTTTTAACGAAAAAATATTAATTTTGTATAATTTAAACTTATATATCCCCCCCCCCCCCCCTCCCCCCTCATGGTAGCTGATTATTAAGTTAGAGTTAGAAAGAAAAAAAAAGGGAAACGAGGTGAAGAAGAAGAACTGGCGTCGACACCCTCCACCGACGACACCAAAGCTAGCGCCACCTCCCTCCGGTGACGAAGATCGGCTACCGCTGAGCTCTCTTTCTTGTCTCCATCTCTCGATCTCTCCCTATCTTTCTCATTTTTCTCTCTCAGTCAATATATATATATATACTCTCCTCCGGGGCGGTGTATGCCGGAGTGCCGCTGGCGGTGTGGAGGGCAGAGACGAGTTGCTGGAAGTAGTGGCGGGCGGTGGGTTCCTGAAGACGGCCGCCGCGGCGAGAGAGTTGGGCGGAGAGCTTGCCGCCCTTGGCAAGCTCTATGACGAGGTAGATCTTGGTTTTTGTCGCCATGACTTCATGGATCTTGAGGATGTTCATGTGGTTACAAGGGAGGTTAGAGAGAATAGAGATTGAGAGATACCGAGAGAGAGATATAGAGAGAGAGATTCTGGTAGTTGTCGGAGTTGGGGTCGCCGGCAGTATGGTGATGCTGAGACAGAGGCGGCGACGGTGGGGCGGGGCCAGTGGCTGGCTGCTTGCAGCCATGGTGGAGGCCAGTATATATATACTTTCTTAAACTGGCTTATTCCACGTTGCTTTAGAAAGAACAGACACAGAGAGCGAGTATGAGTACAAGTGCGATGGAAAGAGTTAGAAAATGAAGGAGACCGAAGAGGCCGATCCACGTGGTGCCGACGTGGGTTCGCCAGCAACTGCAGAAGGTGAAGGCGTTTCTGTCAGTGATCTCAGCCATGGCCGGTCTGGTTTTTCTCTGGTTGGTCGTTGAAGATCACGATAACCTCTTCGTTGCCGCTGAGAATGTTCACGCTACACTAGTTGGATATGCTTTCTTCCTCTTTTAATTGCTTACTTCTTGTGTGTGTGTGTGTGTGTGTGTGTGTATAGATGGGTAAATTTCACTGACCCCCCATGAGGTTTCTGATAAAAATAAAAACCTCATGGGGTTTCAAAAATTGCACTAACACCCCATCAGGTTTGATTTTAATATCAAAGAGACCCCAACCGTTATAATTTTCGTTCAATTTAGCGAAAACCACAAAATCGCCCTCAAAACCGCCATCCCCGCCCAAAACCACT
>JAOTRH010000024.1:6872545-6907268 GCA_034768845.1 Heliamphora exappendiculata | reverse complement strand
GGGTTTTTCAATTTTCTTAAAATAAATTTGTCAAATTGGTGCTTTTTCTATTCCCAAAAAAGGAAATGAAAACAAAGGTAGGAAGTAAGAAACGAAGAAAATTAGAATTTTTAATTTTTATTTAGCCGGCACTTTCAACTCTTGGATTCAAGGTAGAACTTCATACAAGACTACCCCAATTTTTTTCCCCTCTTTGGTCTTAGTTTCACTTTTGCTTCACTTGAATTATAATGCAATAAACAAAATTGGAAGGAATAAGTTCATTGTCCAGGTAGAAATATTAGAATGGTTTAACTCATACGTATGATTGAAAATGGCATTTATAGACGGTTCCTGGAGCATTGAAACAAAGGAATGGCAACCAAAATTCTTGCATTCACTGATTCTGCTTTTATGAGAAAAAAGGAGATTACTTACAAGGCACCAGTTGTAAGAAGCAAGGGACAGTGGAGGCGCCTCAGGAGATAACAAGTTGCATAATTGAACTTCTATTCTTGTCAAGTTCCACATAGAGAGAAGTTCTATAAAAGTGCATATAGCTAGGCAGCCCGCTAGTGACAACCCTGAACAAAATAGTTGATGAAAGTGAGAACAAGAACTTGTGGTGTAGAAGAACAAACTCTCTTGCTTGAGCTTTTCATTCCACGTAAAGAACTACAAACTCTCTCGCTTGAGCTTTTCATCCCAAGTGCATAACTATTTTCACTTAAGGAACTGCATCCCAAGTAAAACAGACAGCCACAAAAGCCTTTAATCAGCATGCCATGGCACTCCAATCATAAGATTGCAAGGAGTTTCTCATAATCAGGTAGTTCGTTTAATTAAACATCATACGACGATATAATTCCAGAAAAGATACTGCTCTGCACACTGTTTGGATCTGAAGTTAGGTTGCCAATCCCCTTAATCTCACCTTCGGTTTCAAGGGGTTGTTATCAAAATCTAGAGGCCCTCTGCTAAATACCAAATATAATTTGTAATTTTAAAATCAGTATGACAATTGACACACAAACATCCATCCCACATAGACCGTGGATGAAAAAATAGAAGATTATATAACGAAACACCAACTGTTACTAAAACAAGGTTGTCAAAATCGAGATCCTATATAGGATCGTTTTGGATTCTACTGGATCGGATCGTAGAATCGGATCGTAAAATCGTAAGGTCCTACTCAAAACATTAAAAGGTCTAATAATTTTAGAAAATTTATGGAGAATACAAAAAAAAAGTTAAAACTATCATGGAAAACGAGATGCATCTTAAAAACATTCACAAATTGATCCATATTAAAGTAACGTACAAGAAAAATAGAATTAAAGTGTTGAACAAAACATTTACGATCCTACTCTCGATCATACTCCCAAACCTATGATCCCCGAACAATCCAAAATGATCTTGCTACAATCCTGCTCAGAATGCGATTCATCATACGATATGGATCGAAATCACAAAAATGAGTCATAGGATCGCATGATCCTATGATCTAAATCGTGATTTTGACAACAATGTACTAAAATAATCTAAGCTTTAAGTTTTTTGGGCCAAGTTGGCAGGCCCACTTCCAGAGGTTATGAGCCAGCAGATGGTCGGTCATTACAACATCTATGTTATCATTCTTCATGCTCATAAACACTTAACAAGTAGTGTTCTTACCACGAGAAGTAAGGGTATCCCCAGGTGATTGCCCTTTAGAATGAGTTATTAGTGCTGCTGCAACATGAGCGACAGCCATGATGTATGGTGCTACAAATCCCCATGATAGGTAGCAGTGGGAAGAAAATAAGGCTCGGTTCATTATCCAGTTGACCTTCGTGGTGTATGATTCCAGAACAAATGTTTGCTTTCTCAAGTAATTCCAGTACCTGCACCGTTATTTGAGATTTAATGCCTGCCTACCTTCAAGAAAAAAACATGGTGAATCTGTACATCACAAACCTTGAGAAACTAAGATCGCTTGCAAGGGGGTGAGGAAAAACAGCAACTGGTGGTGATGTAATGAGCCTCTTATGAGCCCCTGGAAATAAGAAATGACATTGTTAATTGAAAATTACTGCTCTAGCAGCACAAAAAGCTAAATTCTAAATATAGCAATTCCTTGTGGCAGCTGAGTACATAACGGTGGGAACAGAAGAAATGCGGGTGCAGAGTTCTGCCAAACCAATATATGAAGGCCTAATGACGAATTTAACTATAGCCAAAAGCACTAGATTTACAGATTTGCACCACCAAGGGAGTATTCCAGCAATCATATGATCTTGAAAATCATTTTCAACATATACCAGGTAAGTAGCCATTATGTAGAGGAATTCATCAAAACTTCTCAACCAGCAATTTATTTTTTTTTTTTTTTAGGGGGTGGGGAGGGAGAGAGGGAAGAGCATTAAACATTCAAATTACTTTAAAATCGTAGTAAAGCTTGTTTCATCTGTTCCCTTTTCTCTGATATGCAAGTTTGTTTCATCTGTCATACCAGATTTTAAGGATTTCTTTTGTTTAAGACTCAAAAAATAACAATGGAAAAAGCCATTAACAAATATGGGTCCTCCATATGAAGATTATTAGGAGGAACGGGAAACATTGTCGGTGAAATAATAAAAAAGCAGGGTAGCAAGTGTAAGAATGCAGGTACAAAATCATCCTGTTCGCCCAGAGATTGGTGAGTAGTATTGTACCACAATGTGCAAAATTATCAAGAAAAATGGGGCTTTCAAGTTTATGAAACCTTTTAACAAGGTTACAGACGCAAAGCACTGAAACACAATACCAGCTATAGCTGCAAGAGTCATATCATCAGAGTATCCTCCATCTTGTAGTTCTGAAACCACCCCATGACGGTCATTTCTAAAATCATCTGCATGCATCTGAGGGGGAAAAAGTAAGAAAAAGAACTCCAAAACACTTTCAGTTCCATAACGAGCATTCAGCAGTTAAAAAGTAAGTAGCTGGTACTTGCCATCATGCACCCTCCCCACAAAAAGAATGTTTTCCCTCCAGTAGCAAACCCCATCGAACAAGGCTGTAAAAAAAATTAATACTGTTAGTTCCTTCACTGAAGAATACTATGAATAAGTGAAATGAATAAGTCATAAAAAAACCAGTAAGATTATCCAACTAATGGAAGTTCAACACATCACCCCAAAAATACCAAATCTTATAGTTATTCCAGGATCTTGCAACCAACAACTTAGCTCAATAGGACTTAATCAGCTAATCCCTATTGCTTCAAATCTCGTGGTAGGCAAAAGCAGTTAAGAAAAGGCGGTCCTCAATTACACCAAGAAAACTTATCACGCATCATATTTATACTTCGTAACTCTTGCAATATCCAACCTTAGATTTATTCCAGGATCTTGCAAGTTGCAACCAACAACTTAGATCAACAACACCTCGTTAGCTAATCCCTACTGCTTCAAATCTCTTGGTAGGCAAATGCAGTTAAGAAAAGGTGGTCCTCAATTACACCAAGAAAACTTATCACGCATCGTGTTTATACTTCATAACCCTTGCAATCGCAAATCTGATTCACTGTTCTGATGCAGAATCCAAGAGATGCTCGACATATCTTGACATAGTGCTTTATAGATATCACATAGTGTGGACTTAATGGGTTGTGACAACATTTATTTCTCTCCATTAGATAGATACACAACTAATTTTTATTCCACGATAGTCATATGATATAAATAAAGCACCATAATGCTGGTTGAAAACAAACAACACAAGGCAGAATGCATGAACATTTGCCTGTGTGCATGGACAATGAAACACAAATGAAAATGAAAGCTTTCATTTAGTGTCATACCATATGATATTCATAGATGCAGTAGCTGCCTAAACTTCCAGAAGGTAAATCAAGAGGGTATCCAGTTTGAATAAAAATCTGCACCAAAGGAAGCGGGAAAATCAAAACCAGATCTAACCAACTCAATATAATTTAGGAAATCAAAGTATGTGTGTTTACATAATAATACCTCAGGATTTTTTTCCATCTCAGCAGTGAGAGCTCCAATTGACCCGGGATGCAGCCTAACATCATCATCGAGAAACAACACATACTTGCTGTCTTTATGCATTCTCTCCACACCAATCTGCAGAATTGCACCAGAATATACTTGATGAGCAACAATGAGATGGATGCATATAAAACAATTGATTGACAATACAATATAGGTAACAGGCAGATACATGTACAAATAGGCTCCAGCCTGCATATGAAGCTGCAAGTATGGATGCCCTTCACTCTGTATACCCATACTAAAAGATTATATTATTGCCAAAATCCTTTAGTCATCTATAATATAGTTCAATTCATAATTTTATAGTTTAAATTTACCGTACTATGGGAACATCGTGAATTATAAGGTCACATTGTAACCAAATGGAGAAAGATGTGCCTAATACTACAGAATCACGTGCTTGTTACCTACCAATTGGTTGTGAATTTTCTGACTACAAGTTGTTGACAAACCAGCTACAATAATCTTTGCATCAACATCATCCTGCACAAACCATTGAACAATTCAGGAGAGGAAAATACGTAGAAGAAACCAGATCCATCCTGCAAAAACATTGGTATGTACAAATAAACATAATTAAGCAAACGGAACACTGTTTTTACTTAAGTGGCTAGCACAAAATAAAAATACATCATGCCATGGGCTGACTCATAAGAAACGAGCCATACATAAACAATGCCAGTTTATCAAGTCCACAGAACAGAATATCCTCATGGCTAGCAGTGCCTAGTGCATGATGCACATACATCATAGCAGAAAACCATGAGACTAATTTGGATTTAAGCTACATATTCAAGAAATTCTAGCAGTTAAAGAGGCCACTTGTGAAAGGGAGAAAACACGAATCATGGTCAGACAGATACCTCCTCCACTTGGCTGCCCCAAACTAAATGTTGATGGCTCATTCAGAGGGGATTCAGGTCAGGCTGCTGCAGGGGGTATATTCGTGATAGTGCAAGGAACCGACTTCTGGGTTTTGAGGGTAGAGTGAGCTGGATTACAACAAAAGAACAAATTTGTAGCTGGGTTATGGGCCATATGGAAAGGGCTTTGGGTAGCAGCAACAAGTGACTTTCAAAAGGTCATCCTTGAGTTAGACAGCGTTGAGGCACTTTAGCTGTTGCACAAGGCTTCATACACTCACACCCATTATAATGCAACATGTTTGGAGAGAGGCTAAACTGTGCGCGCGGAGAAAGAATTATAAATCACGGATACTCCAAAAATGGCACCATACAAGTACGGATATGTTTCGGATACTGATACAAGCCCGATACGCGGGAATACGTATCGAATATGCATGAGAAGTACCCAAAAATAATTTTTTATGTTTTCAATTTCAGATACATTTTGGATACACATGAGGTACAGGGGTATACATTTTAGATACAGATGGAATACTTATTGGATACGTTTCAAATTTTATTTTTTATTTTTTTAAAAATAATTTTTTATTTAAAAAATATGTTTTGGTTTTATTGTTATGAATACATTACTATCTAGATATTTTTTTCTATACTTAATGAGAATTTTTTCATTTATTACTTATTCAGTTATTTTTGACTTGGGTAGTTATTAAATGTTTTAAAATAACAACAAAATGAATTAACTCTTACTTTTTGTTTACTTTTATAAATAATGCAATACTACAAATTGTAAAAAACGATTTCTTTACAAACATTTCCTAGCCGTACGGCCCGTACCCATATTTTCCATTTTTTTTGTTTTGTTGTATTGCCATATTTGCATTGTATCGTATCCGTATCCATATCTATATTCGTATTCGTACTTTCTAGATAAAGAAGCACATATTATGGACCGGCACAGTGGAGATTGATTGCCAACCATCACAGCTTGCTAAACATCGTCTGATGCATGATTTGAAGGCTAGGGCCTCTCGACTGTGGGTTGGCATTTAGCTTTTTGGGCAACCCCCCGGCCCACTGAAAAAAAAAGCATGGGCTGACTCATAAAAAGCAATACCCACACTACAAACACCAATTTCTTCAAAGGTCCTCCCTATAGAAAATTTACATGTAGCAAATGTTACATTCCATATATTAGACAATTTGGACAACACCTTGTTTCTCCTAGGGAAAATAGTCACCAAGCATTAAATGCGAACAATTGAACGATGTAATGTCCTCCGTGTTGAATAGCTTGATATACATTGTTCGGCCAATTTCCTAACAGCTTAAGATTTTGGGACAATTGGTGATTTAACATTAAATAAGAGTTTTAGTTCCACGAGATCTTGGATTCAAGTCTCGTGATGTGTTTCCCTATTATATTGTTATTATGCACTCTATATGTTGGTGCACCTGCTCAGTTTGTTCGCCTCTCTACGTGCGAGACAAGGTTGTACGTAAAGAGAAGTTTTAAATAGCTTGATATACATTGTTAAACTCATTTTCTAACAACTTAAACTTTTGAAAAAATTGGTGACTTAACACCCCGCAATATCCTAAAACTACCAAAGACTTGCATGTAATAAGCATATATAGTATATAGAAAGCAATAGTGACATAGCAATACTTTCTCACCATAGCTCAGTCCCTTGTACAATCAAAGGAATGAACTATAGTTGCAACTAGATAACATATAACAAAGGGCATTGGTGGTACAATATATACCTGAAAATCTGCTAGTAACCGATTTACAGCATGGTAAGCTGGGTCTTCCGTACTTTCCACCACAAAATGAAATTCCATAGGACCACCGTATAGAGACGTGATCTGCATTTGATTATGTATGAACCAGAACTACAATCAAGGCTAGTAGATAATAATGATCTTCACAATTAAATGAAACCAGATTAAAGTAATTCCAAGTTTAAACTAATAAAAAGTTCTAAAAAGAACATCCAGACTCCTAAAAAATGAGTCTTTTGGTGAAAGCTCAGCATGTAATGCAGGAACTTGAATTACAAGTAGAAACTAATATCCAGTCAAGAAATAATAGTTGAAGTGTTAATCCTTCTTCCCTTTCTCTTAGCAAATAAAAAATACTTCTGAATGAAAGGATGCATCCCCACTGGCTCTTCATTGAGGGTGTATATGCCAACTCTTATTTGCTAATAACTAGACTGATGATAAGAAACAAACCAAGGAAAAAAAAAATATCAAAGAGAAATATTAATGTTCGTTTTTTTTCCAACATTCAAGAGAAGGGGTTGGAAGTATGTGTTCTTCCACATATTTACCTGACTTCTCCAGTTATGTAAATTGTGCTCTCGAAAGCCCTTTAGTGGCATTACAACAGTCACTCTTGGCAGGTGAACCTGATTACAGTGCTCAAGGTCATTAATATCATGATAAAGAAACGCAAAGCTATTGCCTCCTTCCATACTCTCTTTCATCCGTCTAATCTCTCTATTCCTGTGAGAAGAAAGCAAAAGATACAAATACCTCAAGTTTATACTTTTTCATCAAGGTTAATAGCAAAAAATGAGCCATAAACTTGAAGCTGCACATCACTGAACTTTAGAAATCAAAGCTTGATACCTGACATAAGAAGCAAATGCCCACCCGAGAGCAAGAGTTAAGCAAATGACATATCCCTACAGAACAAATAAAGGTTCAGCTTGGTACATAATCATGCTGCAAAATTATGCTAGTGGACAAAACATTGGCAAAGAACACAAAGTTGACAAAATACCACAAGAAAAAAAGTAAACTACATGCAATTCAAAATAAACTCATTTTGACAAAAATACATAAATAAGAGCAAAAACCATGAAATGGCCATAACACATAACCCAAGGAACAAAGCCATAACATGTCCACAAAATGTCTCGCACAGTTGCACTAATCTTCTAAGTTGGGATCTAAGTACTTTGACAAAGAGATATGTAAACAATCATGATGGATATGAAGGATAGAAAATGGTTAACATGCATGCAAAAATTAAAAAGGCTACTCCTGTATTATGAACATTTATCTTTAGCAATGTTATGCCAAATGTGACAACCAGTGCACCTTTAGAGGCACCACCATGTGTCACGATTCTTTAAGATTGAGGTCTCCGTGCCAACAAGAAGACTCTCTCGTTCGCATACTTGTCATATTCATTGACGCATAAAGAGTACTCTAAAGAAAACTTAAGGATAATATATGATTTTAAGAGAAGAAACATCTAACCTCATCTAATGCCAAAAAAGAAGAAGAAAGAAACAGCATCAGATAGCTGATAAACCTAGAAAATAGCATCTTGTCTTACCCAGCTGATTTCCTTACATAGGAGTTGATCCTTTTTGGATTCCATCCGTAAGAACCTAACTCGTAATGAATGACGAAGTCCAAAACAGAAGAACGAACCAGCACTTTTCTCCCAATTAATTAATAAACTTTCCTGTCCTAATGAGAGTATGGTAAAAACAATTGACCAAAAAAATTAGTAGCAATTCTAGGGGAATATGGCATGACACCTCTACTAGAGTTGACCTTTTCAAATCACTTATGGAACATCAGCTAACCTTTGCTGAACTTTATTCCATCTGGCCACACAAAAGTCTTCTTCTTCAAACTCCAGTTTTGTTTTAAAGCGAGTGACCCTTTCTGTTATTCAAGCTATTTAATAGGTTATAATCAAGGACACAGACTTCAATCTCATTGTGAAAAGAATGGCATAGCTAATGGAAAGAGAAGTTCCAATAGCTTTCACCCGTTGAATACATATTGAATAGGGCCATCATATTACAAAACTAATGAGGGTGAAAGAAGCAGCAATTAAGGCTAAAAACGTAGGCAAGTCAATCAGCCATCGCTGCCCCGCTGAGAGGCATTGTAGGTAACCAAAAATTCGTGCTGGTAAATGAACATATATTAATCCTTTAGCAGGAATAAGGTTGAAACAAACTATGCAACCACTTTGCCAAAAGAGGAAGTAGTCATAAAAGAGTCACATGGTGAGCCTGAAAAAAGTACTGAGCCTCAAGCAAGCACCTCGAAGACTCCAAACTCATAAAAACATAGATGTTAGCTAGCTAAAAAACAAAGATTACTATCATTCAAGCTACTCCAAACTCCTCCAGATTAACATCAACTATTCAGTTTAAATAATTGATGCCCAAAATCACTTTGTAGCACAAACAAAACATCAAAGTTCATCCATTTCCCAATGGCAAGGATAGTCCACTTGGATAATTAAGAAGAAACATTGAAAAGAACAATAATCATAATAAAGGAAGAAGCATACCTCTGCAATTTTTATAACCTGGCTCAGCCTAAAAACATAAAGGTCGTCACTACGAAGGCAGCAACTGCCTTCTTTACAGCTTGGGTGATTTTATTAGCAACAAAAGCTAAAACAATATAATAATAACAACCAACAATTATTGTCTTCATCGGGTAACTCAAGGATTTAATATCATCAGCACAGTATATAGACCATGGCAAATTAACAGAAACAACTGTCATTCTGTTGACCCAAAATTATAGTGCAACATTACACAATCGCAGCCAAAAACCAGGCAACTACCACCATTACGCTACAAAGTCTTAAATTTTCCTTTTTTTTTATTTTGAAATAAAATACTATCCAACAGTTGTCTAGTGTTGAATCTCACAGATGAGTTCCTCAGATCCGGAAATCGAAGCTTATCGGGCTTCAGTATCCGTAATAATAATAATAATAATAATAATAATAATAATTTCTGAACAAACAAGATTTCACATAACAATTTTTATTGAGCTGCTGGGAAAAACTACAGGGGAGAGGAACCTTTTCAATTTATATTGAAAAATTGAAAAGGTTCCTCAATTCGGACTCGAGAAAACATAACCGAACCAGGTTGACAAAATAACTTCCATTTTCAAAAAGATTCAAATGTTGTTTGACTCTCCATTTACGCGGTATTTTCAAGGAAAACAAACGCGGGCCTAATTCTAATATCCACTGTGCACAATGGGAAATCAATCAATAAATCTCTCAACTTTCTTGGCTTTTCGCAGGAAACAGAGAAATCAAATAAGCGGTACCTGGATCTGAATAAAAATGGCGATAGGACTACAAAAAGTTCTGCTAGCAGAGATCAGAAACGCATCGAAAGAATCGAACGGCGACATTTCTTCGAACAATGTCCGTCCCTCTCCTCCCTTTGTCTCTCTCTCTCTCTTCAAATGCGTGGCCAAGAACGAGACCAAAACAACCCCTGGATTTCAGCATAGAATAACAGTTTTCCCCTTTTTATATCCAATTCTCTCTCAGATCGCCATGGATGGAAGGGAAGAAGGTAGGGAGGCAGCGAGAGAGAGAGAGAGAGAGAGAGAGAGAGAGATGAAATCGAGAGACCGCGCGGTTCTATATTTCGAAGGACAGCCGAGCCATACAAGTAATACCAGGAACCTTTTTTTTACATATTAATAAATTATAAATATATATTTTTTTTTTATAGGAGGATAGGAGCAGCGGAAAGTTGAGGGAGGAGCGAAAAACTCGAACATCACCTCGGAGTTTTATGAAAAGACAAATAATGACTGATGCCAAGGTTCCTCAGTAATAGTATTTATACGTTGAAGATTTTAATTTATATTTAATTAAAATAAATTAAATAATATAAAAAGAATTGAACATTTATGATTAACTGTTGGGTAAAGTTTTAATATAATTTAAAATTTAATATTAATAATTTAGTATTAATTATTTTTAAAATAGTTTAAAATCTATCAAATTGTAATTATTTGAATTATGTATGATAAGAAGGTAAAAAAAAAAATTAGTAAACTCATGTCTTCTAGTCTTATCCTATTTTATTAATTCTCGAAACAAACAAGGGTTAACAGTTTTTGTTGAGATGTAATAAGTAAATATATTGGATAGATAATACTGTTAGTTTAGCATAATTTATTATTATAAAATAAAATTAATAATATATGTAATGATATTATTTATATTATATTTAATTTAAGTGAGATGAAAGTTGAAAAACAAATTAATTTTAAAGTGAAATAAAATAAAAATATAAAAAATAACTTTAAAACAAATTAATAGTACCAATAGAGAGTAACATACAATTTTTTTTTAAAAAAATCTTGAATTCTTAATCCTATTTAGAATATTAATAATTCAATCTCATTACAACAAATCGAAAGTTATTAATTATCAATTTTAAGATAGAAATTTTAAAACAAGAAGCTCTATATATTTTTTTAAGATAATGTTACATATATCTCCTTTATGAATTTTATATGTTATATGCGATTAGTTGCTTTTCTTTGCCTTATCTTATATTTTACGCATTAAAATATTTTTATATAATACATTAATAATTATATAAATGGATGTTAACAGAAAAAGTGGCTGCATTTAGGCTCCGATTGACAAGTAGCTCAAAAGTTAATTTTTTTTTATTTTTTATTTTTTTTATTAAAATATTAAATTTAATTTAAAATAAATTGTTTAGTAAATTAATTTTTAAGCTAATTTTTTTAAAATTTGTTATTTGAATAAAAAATTAGTTTTATTTTTTTATTTAAATTGAATAATTTTTTTTTTATATAGTTGAAATAACAATAATATGTCTTGAAAATAATAGTAAATAAATTATGAATAAGAGAAATTATTATATTTAATAATAATAAGAGTTTAAATATAATATTTCAAGAGTTAATATTTTAATTTAAATTTTTAACTTTTATTTTTTTATTTTTTAACCAAACAAGTAATGTAAACTTTTTTATATTTTTAGTCAACAAAATCAAAAGCCTTTGGTAACCAAACGGATCTTTGAAGGAAGATGCTGCATTTGATCCGAATCTTCTTCTTCTTCTTTCTTTTTTTTGAATAAATTACATTGGCTCCCTGAAGTTTTTGATAAAAATAGAAATCTCTTATGTAGTTTTAAAAATTACACTAGCATCCCATCATATTTGATTTTAACATCAAATGAACCCAATTCCGTTGTACTTAACGAAAATCATCCCAAAATTACCCTAGTCCAAAACCACCCCGAAACCACCTCTAATCTCTCTCTCTCCTTTTGCTGTCACTCTTTCTCTCTCATCTCTACCGTCACTCTCTCGCGCGGTGGGACTTGGTGGTGGTGATGGTGGTGGAGTCGACAGTAGTTTTGGGATGTGGTGGTGGCGGGAGAAAAATTTGAGGGTGTGGCGTGGACGAAAGAAAAAGAGAAGGCAGAAAGAGAGGGAGATTTTGAGGAGATTTGGAAGGGTGATTTTTCGGTGAATTGTGAGTGATTTTAAGAATGATTTTGGGTTATGATAATTTTGGAATAATTTTTGTTAAATATAACGAAAATAAATTTATTTAATATTAAAATTAAACTTAAAAAGATATTATTATAATTTTTAAAATTACAAAAAAAAATTTATTTTTATCAGAAACCATGGATGAATGTAATTTACCCTTCGTTTTTTGTTTAGGGTTGGTGAGCCGTATCTTCTCATTCGCTGTCTTTTCAATTATTAATCCAGTTTCTAGCGAATTCCATTGGATACTGGGCCACTTTAGCTCGCTTTCGCTAAAGAACTCGTTTGATAATTAATTTTAAGTTAAATTTTTGTTTTTTTTACAAAATTTAAGAAGTTAAAAAAATCTCATTTGTTAATTTAAAATTTTTTAATTTTTTTTGTTTTTTTGTATAATTTTTTTATATTTTTAAAAAATATCATAACTTTTATTATACACATATATTTTTTATAAAAATTATATGTTTTAAATATATTCATCAAAATCTATCAAATAAAATCTATATTGAATATAAAATTATTAATAAATAAAATTTTAAAAATTATAACAACGTTAAACCAAGTTTTTTCTATGTTTGTGCTAGCTTTTTGTAAGATTTTTAGATTCAAAGCCTCCTAAAAAACTTACTTATTTGGTCTCTTATTGTAATTGATTAACTTTTTTCACATTTTTTCATATTTACATTTTTATAAATAAAAAAAATCAAAAAACTTATAAGAAAAGCTAGGCCAAACACAAAGCTATGCTTTTTAAATTATTATTTTTGACTTAAAGTTACTCTTACATTTACCAACTGAACTTTTTACTTATTTAACTTAAAAAATAACTTTAAACAAAAAAATTAACTAAAATCAGGTTGTTAAAATGAGGCCTAAAATAGAACTATTTTTATGATTGGAATGGATTATTTTATCACTCTCAATTTATATTATTTTTATAAAAAATTAAATTGATCAAATATCATAAATAATTTTAGCAAATTATATTTATGTTAAAATTGATGTTCCTTTAATATATTTTTTGATATAAATATAGTTTGTTAAAGTAATTAACGATATTTGGCTAACTTAGGCCATGATTGGAAACTTTGAGTAATTATTTATTTAGTTATTAATAAATAAGTCAATTTGTTAATAAGTCACTTCGTTTAGGTAGAGTTGCTTATTTGTTTATTTGTTTATTTACTTATTTAGTTACTCAAATGAGCTTATTTTTTTATTTACTTATTTGCTTATTTGACTATTTAAACGAGTTTATTTTTTTTATAAATCATTTTTTTTGTTTATTTGGCTATTCAAAAGAGTTTATTTGTTTATTTATTTTTGATTTATTTAACTATCTAAACGACATGACTTATTTTTTAACTTATAAATTAATAAGTAAATAAATAATTTTACCCAAACGTGGCCTTAATTTTTTCAGAGATAATGTATATTAAGAATAATAAAATAAACAACTTTAAAGTATCGCCAACAAAAAAAAAAAAAAAACTAACAACACGATCTAATCCGTACTTTAACAGCTTCAAGGATCATGCGTGTGAACACGTGTTACGCAAGGTTTTTTTTTTTTTTTTTTTTTGAGGCACATGTTAATGTAAACTTTTGTATTTAAGGCTGGTGGGTAATTAACTTAAAAATTAAGTTTTTTTATATATTTTTTATATTTTTATTTAAAGATTAAATTTAGTTTAAAATATGTTATTTAGTAATTTAGTTTTTAAATTAATTATTTAAATAAAAAATTAAATTTTTTGTTCAAAATAAATAATTTTATTTTTTTATATATTTGATATTGACAATTATATGTAATTTATAGTGAGTAAATAAGTTATGAATAAAAAATATTATTGTATTTTAAAAATAGTGTGAGTTTGTGTTTTAATTTTTTAGCTTTTTTACTAAATTAATAGTCTTAATTTTTTGACATTTTCAGTAAAAAAGTTAAAGTTGTCAATAATGGCCTAAGAATAGAAAATATATCATTGTGAAGGTGTTTGGCAAAAAAATTTAGCTTAATTTTTAGCTTTTATTATTAATTTTAATAGTAAATTATCATTTTTTAAAATATTCATAATGTTACTACAAGTTATAAATATTTTTTTATATCAACTACAAATTAACAAATTTACCAAATACTTATAACTTTTAATATAAATTATAATATTTAAATTATTAATTTGAATAATTCCAAACATCTACTGTGTGTTCTAAAATTTGGCATGATCATGTGTATTGGAATAGTCACTAATTTATTGTACAATCAAATATCAAAAACAGTAATTATTAGGAATTAGGGGTTAACTAATTCCCATTATAATTATTGCAATAATAGAATGCTTAATTATATAAACGTAAGACCAAGCACAGAAGGAACACTAAATAAAGTATTATATATAGTACTAGTAATTATTCATGTTTAGAAATACTTTTAAATATAATTTAATTTTATAGATTCTTCCATTTTTAAGACTTTTGAGGGGTTATTTGGTTGTTTAGAGATAAATTAATAGATATAAAATACTTATAAATATATAAGTAAATATAAAATATAGAAAATTTAAATTTAAATATGTATTATTAAGGATTAATATATATATATATATTTTTTGTTTTAAATAAATATAAATAAATATTATATATTATTTATAAAAATAAAAAATAATTTTTTAAATTTAACCTCATTCAAATATACCTCCAATATACGTCAAATTTATTCTCAGTACAACACCATTATGAACATCACCACCACCGCATCAGACTGTTCGGAGAACTGATTTGGCTGGAAGGCATTTTTAAAACTTTTAGGAGGAGGGACATACAAAACCTCTCCCCTCTGTCATTTGTTATCTTAGGATTAACGGTTGAAATTTTTGACAAAATACGTGAATACGATTTGAATTTTACATCAAGTTTAAGATTTATGATTGACAATTTAGATACAAAATAAAAATAATAATATAACTTGATAACACGTTTAATAAATAGGTTAAGTTAATATTAAACCCGTGTAATCTAAAAATAACTTATTTAACACGTTTAATTTCTATGTCAAGTCAAAACATGACACGAACTGAAAATTCATTAAAAATACATATATAACCCGGTTATATATACACTCTTTACTTATATATGGTGTTATTATTAAGGTTGTATATTAAAAACTATACATTGAATTTGGTATTTGATTTTATTTTTAATAAATTCTATTTTTTCTTTTCAATAAGAATATGTATGAGTAATATATGTATTTTATTATTTATCTAATATTGTGCATAACTAACTGTCTTTTATTCTACATAATAGTTAATCTGGTGTATAGAGATCGACTTACACACGCAAGATCAGAATATCGGTTCTTATAGAATATAAAAAAAATTTCACAGTCTTAAATGGAATTAGAAACACTACCAGTACGGCTATAGTACAGTATTTTAGTAGATCTGCCTTAATTACAGGGAACGAAAATAGTATTGACTATTGTTCCAACTCATTGTGCTAATTATACTTTGTATGTATTGAACAGAATCAGGTTGAGAAAATTAATTTTATAATGAATATATAAATTAATTTACACCCCATGATTATTCTGAGTGCTTATATTCTTAATTTCGAAATAATTATTAACGCGTATATTTAGTGTTCATTATTTTGATTGTTTAAAGGGTATGATCCTTTACGGATCTATAATTCTAGTAACTTGGATAACAATATTATTTATATGGTAGATATTAATTATTGATAGAATCAACGTCTCAACATATGGATTGATGATAACCCTTTAAAGAAAATTTATAAATTTTGATTGTGTCAAACCGTGAATTTTATAATTCGGCATATTAAATAAATTAAGCGGAAGATCTTGAGGAATTATGGAAGATATCGATTAAATATAATTGTCAGTAATTTAATTTAATCGATGAAAATCTATAATCTTGACGTGGGAGATAATGAGCATTTAATAACAAGAACTCATTTATTCGATTTTAAGAATAAAGTTTAGAGTACAATTATATTCTTTAGTGGTTTGAATTGTAATTTATACTTTTGAAAAATTACTTTTAGATTGAAGTGTATTTTTCTAATTACACTAGAAGTATGTGTGCTATTTACTCCTTAGATTCTTGTTCTAACCTATTTATATGTCATTATAACTCTTACAATTATAACGCATGTGATATACAACATTCAGTCTCCTAGAATTTTTACGTATATGTGATAACCAAAAAAATGAAAAGATAGCCATACATAATTTGGAACAAGAAGGATCAGAGTTCACACTTTGTTCTTGTTTGAGTATCCAAACATATAGCAGAAAATCTAAACATACACAAGATTGCTGGTTTGCTACGTTGATTTTGAAACTTTAACCTTTCAAGAGCTGAAACGTGATCAAAACTAGAAGGATAACGCAGGTATAATTCCGATTATGCTTTGTGGGTTTACCGGGTTTCAGTTTTCAGGGTTCAGAAAAAAGATACAATTTTTCCGTATAATTTTTCATCTGAATGGTTTTTTGTCCGTCAAGATAGTTCGATGCAGTACCATTTTTTTAAATGATGTAGATCTTTTTTTGCACAGTGTTTGATTCAATTTGTATGTATTATCATTGTACACTGGGATTTTAATCCCTTCAGTTATTTGTGATTCCTTAAATAAAAATAAACAAATTCTTATGTATATATTTTTATTATTATGTAGCACTTGAAAAAATAAAATTGTAAGAGCCCGTAGAAGATGTTATAAAAAATGGCTATAAATATAAATAAGATTGAATCCGAATCAATAAAATGTTCAACCAATATTGTTAATGTCTGACTGAATTCAAATCAATAAAATATTTAACCAATATCTCTTGGTAAATTTGTTACCGTTATACGGGTGTTTTTATAGTTAATTTTTTGTAAATTTTTTTTTATCAATGGTTTTAATTATGGAGTTTTTATACATAGATTGATATTGTTTTTCTATCGAATTATTTAAATATTTTTTGCAAATTATTTGAAGCTTTTTATTTATCATAATTTATATAATTTTATGATTGAAATATGTATAGAATTAAAAATATAAAATTGTTATTAAATAGGTTGTAAATTTGTTAACATATTTATAAACGGGTAGTGTTAGTATTAGAATAAGTGACACTTTTAATTAAATAAATAAAAATAATATTAATAAATTTTTGACACAAATCTAATGTAACAATACAAAAACATGATACTGACACGACATTATAGAACACAATATCCACCCCTACCTGTTATATAAGGTTGAAATGAATATTATATCTTTCATATTCTAAAAAGTTAACTTAAATAAAGTAAAAAACAACCTTTTAAAAATTCTAAACAGAAATTTAGGCGTTTGACAATAGGCTTTAAGTGGAGATTTTTATTTTTTATTTTAAAGTTAAAAAATTTAAAAAGTCAAAAGTTCTCATTTGGTAAATGAAAGGTTTTTAGTATTTTAATTTTTTTTTATTTTTTCACGTAAAATAATTATATATATATATATTTAAAATATTATTACTTTTATACTATATTTTTTTTTTATAAATGTTATATTTTTACAATTTACTCATTTGAATATATCAAACAAAATATATATTAAATATAATATTATTATAAAAATAAAATTTTAAAAGTTATAACAAATTTTTTTGGACTTAAGGTTCTTTTGACTTAAAATCACTTAAAATTAATTTTTTTTTAACTTATTGCTTTTCAGTTTAAAATCATTTATACAATTTACTAACTGAATTTTATATTTATTTAATTTAAAATAATTTTAAATAAAAAATTTGACTTAAAATTATGTAGCTAAATGACCATTTAGTGCGGGGCATTGACATTATTATCATGATAAATTAATTTATATACTCACAACTAATTATAAAAAGTTAATCTTGGTTATTTACTTATATTAAAATTAACAAGTGTAATAAATTTTAGTGTAAATAAATAATTAAAATTTAATTTTTATAATTGATTTGTGATTAATTGTATTATTACTTAATATTACTGACTTACTGTATTATCATGTGATATCCGACACGAAATAATTTCCGGGGCATAGGGTGTCACATTGGCACGAGTAATTGTCTAATTGAATAGGACGCCTCACGTGGTACTGCCAGCTTTGGTTTAAGTACACGTCTACTTATAGGATTGGGATAACTTTTAAGGCTCTGTTTGGGATTAAGAAAAAAATTGACTTTTTTTCTAAAAAGTCAAGCTTTTAAGCTGGTTTGTTGGATTTCAAGGCAACTAAAAAAATCAAATCTTGTTTCAAATTATCCCAAACACATTAATTTTATATTTATTTCTCTCTTTTTAAAAAAAAATAAAGCTAAATCTTGTAAAAGTTAAGCTTAAAAATTATTCCAAACAAGCACTAAGTCGATTTCTTTTTAAAAAAAATTAGTTTTAAAGTTATAATATTTGGTTTTAAAAAAATTAATTAATTTTCTTTATCTCTTAATTCAAGATATATATATCAAATACCTTAACTTTTTTTTAAATAAAATTACAATAATATTCATATTCAAAAAAATCAACCTTATTTACAAAATAAAGAAAACGGTGTTAATATTCTAAACACTATAATTTAAAAACTAAAAATAATAATATTTTAAATATTTTAATAAAAAATAAAAATAAATAAAAAAACAACTATAAAAAATTATTTCAACCGTCCACCTGAAAATGAATGGGGGTAGGTCCCACGTTTGACTTCACAACGATCCTAACCTACTCTTCGCTCTTGACTTGCCTACCTAACATTTCTTTGGCACACAATCACGGTTGTTGTGTTTGCCAATTCCTTTTGCCGAATAGCAATGAGCGTGTTTTCGCTTGAAACTTGAAATTAATATTTTATAAATTATAATTTAAATATAAAAAAATAATTTATAATTTATAATAAAATTTTTAAGTATTTAAAAATTATTATTTATAATTAAAATTAATAGTATAAAGTTAAAAATTATTAATAATAATTTTACCAAACACTTTTTATATTTTATTTTTAATAATCTTTTTATAATTTTATTTTATATTTTTATATTTTTAAAATTTTTCTTGTCACAAAGAAATTAAAAAATAACTTCTTAACTAAAAAAGAAAAATAACCATTGTTAACTAAAAATTATATATATTTTGAATAAATTGCATTCACCTCTCTTAAAGTTTAGAAAAACTTCGAAGACCTCTTTCGAAATTTTTTACATGATTTTAATTTTTTTTTATTTTACTATTGTATTTTATATACCCTATTTCGTCAAATAATTATTAAAAAATATAACAAAAATTAATAAAATCAATAATTATTTTATATTTACTTTTAATTTTATTCTTACTTATATTATTACATTCCGTTCTTATCCTTATCAAATAATAAAAACTAAAAATAATAAAAACGTGTCCCCAATCTTCTCCACCGCATCCAAATCCCTACCAATGTATTGCACAACCAGATCGTCAAACGCGACAATTGACGGATCTAACGGCCCAGAATCGCCACCGCTCTCCAGTGAGATCCCTACGCGGAATCCAACGGACAGCGTCTCCACCGCCGATTCCAACCTCTCTACAGGTTCTCCTCCATGGCCTGGCTACTCTCTCTCTCTCTCTCTCTCTCTCTCTCTCTCTCTATATATATATAGATATATATATATATATATATATATCGAATGTCCCATACTGTTCTGGAGCTCCTCTCACCATCTCTCATTCTACTCGATCTCTTCCCAGGTCGGGTTCTGCTTTTTCTCCAGAATTAGGTCTTCGTTGAGGATTTGTTCGACTTCGAGGGTGTGTTTTTGATTGGGAAGGGTTTCGCACTCCCAGAAGAACTGCTTGAGCATTTGCGTTTCTAGGTTTTTCAGGGTCATTTTTTGGGTTTTTGGAAAAGGGATTGAGGTGATGATTGATGCGAAGAAGCTTGGGGATTTAGAGGGTTTGAAGGGCTTTAGCGAGTTGGTGATTGAAAGGAGGTTTGTGGGTGAGAAAAGGTTTGGGGGTTTCTTGAACCAGTTATCTCTGAACAGACAGAAGTTGATTGAAGCCATTGATGGACATAAAGAAGGTTTGGCGAAGAATGAAGGTGAGAATATTTTTTAAAAATAAAAATTAGGTAGAAAAGTTATTGTTTAATTGAGGGATAAAATAATAAAAGAGCATCTTCCATTAACGGCATCTATTTTAAAAAACTAACGGGGAAAGTCAATGTAATTTTGGAAACAAAAATGAATTTGACTGTATTTGTAATATACCTCAAGGATCTAAATGTAATTTATTTATATATTTTTTATTTTTAATGAATTTTTTGTCAACTTTGTAAAAAAACAAATTTACTTCTTATATTAGAAAATTACGGAAAGAATTATACATATAAAGAGAAATATAATTCATATTTAAATAAAATAGTATAAAAAATAAAATAATAAATTATAAAATTATTATAGTCATTGAATAAAAAAATAATAATTCAAAATCTAATATTAATAATACTTAAAAAAATCCAATATTACTTGTTCCAAGAATAGTTAGCATATACCAAACTATTAATCTTACTTCAGCGGTACAAATGGTGGATCATTAATCTCAAGGAGACAAAAAAGAAATAGTGAATTCTCATGTCACTTAATTCATCCAATTCCTTCTTAATCTCGCATAATAAATAAATTTAAAAATATATAGATATTTGTATTATATATATATATATATATATATATATATGCACGTACGTAAATAATAAATTTTATATTAAAATATATATTAATATTAATGTATTTTGGAGTCAGAATTAGAAGCATCCTTGTCCTTTGCACCAATGACGGTAGAGAAGTTGTTTACGCGAAGCTTCCTTGCCTTCTACCTCTTCTATATGGCTGTCCTCATAATCGTTTTCCTCGTTCTCCTCTTCATCTCCTTCGTCACTCATCGCCTCTAACGGATTCTTCGTCGTTTCAGGTTGCACCTTTCGCGAGTACAGTCCTAATGTATTCTCATCGCGGCTGAGGAACTAGAAAAGAAAAAAATTGATTGGTAATAATGAAATTAATAAATTTATTAATAATATATTAAGAAAAAATATTATTGACATATTTATCAATTAATAATCTGTAATACCACAATTCAAATGTAATTAATAAATGCATACTACTCTACAATACAATTATTACGATACCAACATACAGATATAACTGATAAATGTATTAATTAAATACATAATATAATTTGTATGTAACCGATAAATGTATCAATTAAAACATAAAAAAATAAAAATATTTTCAAAAGAGAAATTTTATACTAATTTGTCTATAAATTTTTTTAAAAAAATTTATAATTTATCAACTGTGAAATAATTTTGAATTTATTTTTACTATTAATTTTCTGTTACACTATATAAAAATAATATAAAAAATTAGAGTTAAAGTTTCTTGCGAATTATTTGGAAAGACATTTTTAGGCGAGATTTTTTATTCTCATTTAAAAAGTTTTTTAGGGGCAAAATTTTTTGACTGATATTTTTAATTATAGTTAGAAAGGAATTTGGTTAATCATACTTGAAATTTTTTAAAAATATTTTTAAAATATTTTTAATAAATATTAATATTCTTATACTAATTTTATCAAAACAAAAAAGTTAAATAAAATCAATCCTTAAATACCAACAAATATTTGGACATTTACAAATAAAAAATAAAAAAATCTACTAATAATACTATGGGCCCATTATTAGTTGTCCCAAGAATAATTGACATATATCAAACTATTAATCTACTCAGCTATACAAATGGTGGACCATTAATCCTAAGGAAGACCCAAAAAAAAAAAATAATAATAATAATAATATTAGTGAGTTATCATGTCACCTAATGTCATCAAATCCCTCCTTAATTCTCGAGAACAAATAAGTCTCAAAAGTGTATAGATATTTATGCAAAATAATTCTGTTTGGATAACATAGTTTATTGATTTATTTGGTTTATAAATTAAAAAATAAGTCATATTATTTGATTTGTTAAATAAATAAAAAATAAACAAATTAGAAAATAAGCAATTAAGTAAATAAACTAATAAACCAAATAAACTAAAAATAATTCAAACAAAGTGACTTATTTAAACAAATAAGTCAAAATAAGTTAAACGAAGTGACATATAAACAAATAAGCAAAAATAAATAAAATAAGTAAATAAATCAATTATCATCCAAACAAAATAACTTATTTGTGTTGACTTATTTGTTAATAAATAAATAAACAAATAAGCATGTCACCAAAACGAGGCCAATATACATACATATATATAAATGATAAATACTAGATTAAAAAAATATATTGATATTAAAATTTTTATATCAACATTATCCTATTATCTATTGGCCCTAGTTTGTATAATTGCTTATTTGTATATTTGGTATATTTTGTTTAGTGTATTTTTTAAAAGTGAACTTTTTATCGTTTAATTATATTATTATATAGTCTAACTCTTTTTATCGAGCATATTAAAAAAGTAAAATTTTTTAATCAAAAAATAAAAAATAAAAAATAAAAAATAAAAAAATAAATCAAAATAAACTAATAAATCATATTTAATATTACTTATTTTCGTCTTTAGGAAATTTTTTTCTTTTCTGATTAATTTTTTTATTTATTCGGTTAGTATTATCAAGACAGTTCGAATAAATAAAAAATTTAGTCAAAAAAAATACAAAAATACAAAATAAGCAAAATAAGAATTTTTTTAACAATTCATCCCAAGCTGCATGACCTCCTATTAAATACATCAAAATTGAAGTACCAACGAACTTGTCATATATATCACTGAATAATTACTTTCTTTTGCTCTACGTTCTTGATTGGGTGACTTATAATATACTTTCACAATATATATTTTTTATTTTCTAATAGTTGTTAAGTAGTTTATTCATAAAAATTAAATAAATAGGGCATTGAAAGCCACTTAATTAAATTATATTATTAAAAAATAAATAATTAATATAATTTTAAAAAATAATAATTTAATAAATTCAATTTAATTACGTGACTCCTATGTTCGATTAATTTGAATTTTGCATAAATAGTTTACTAAACATTTTAAATTTTAGCTTTGAAAGTTCTAATTCTGAATTAGGAAAAGAAAGGAAAATAACAACCATTGGTATGAAGTTTTTTTATCTTTTAGATTCTCTAGCTAACTTAGAATCATTTTTTTCTTCAAAATACAGAAAATAAAAAAAAAGACTCCAAAAAGGACAGAAAACTGGTTTTAAGCTAAAAATGGTGTTTTAGTGAACGTTCTCACCTCTATTTTTTTTTTCCTTTTAGACCTCTTTGAAAAAAATAAAAGATTTTGACGCAATGTATAAAATAAAAAAAAAAACTAGATCTTTTTTAAAAGAAATCAAAATTTTTGGTGAAACCAAATGGAGCTTTAACTTGTAAAATTGTTTGAAATTTTAGTATTGGTGACATTTGTCAAAGTTACTGCTCCAACTCTGAATCCTTTGTCTCGCTCCAAAAAAAACTTGAGAGTATATATAATATCAATTCCCTTTGTCTCGCTTCAAAAAGACTTGAGAGTATATATAATATCAATTTTGGTTCTTAATGCTCGACGTAATGAGGGGAAATAGCTAAAGAAATGAAACACCCGAAACGAAGGTTGAAAACTCTCGGAAATGACAGAGGAAATAGTTTATAGATTATAATTTGTAATAAAAATTATAATTTATAGTTGAAATAAAAAAATAATAATTATAAATTATAATAATAATTATAAATATTTAAATAAATTTATAATTATAACTAAAATTAACGGTAAAAAAATAAAAAATCACTTACAGTACTTTGAACACCTTTATAAGATTGAAGTGATTGGAGCAAGGTCCATTGCCCAATGAATATGTGTCCTTTGTTTTGAATGAATTCTACTTTTAATTGATTAATTGAGTTTTCAACAAATTTTTAAATTGCATTTTAAATTAATTTTTAGTACATTATTACTTTTATTTTATTCTTTATTCATAATTGTTTCTAAAATTGATATTTGAATAGGCACAAGTAATTTACTTGTTATATAAATAAAACACTACCATAAATGTATATTAGGGTTAACTATCAAGATTTTATAATTATGTCTATTTTGATTTGATGTATAACTTTTGAAATATTTACTATTTGAAATTTAAGTTTGTGTTTGATTTTATTTAATGGTTTTGGTGTTGTTTAATTTTGTTAGGAATGACCGAAACAAGAACAAGTTTCCAATTTATAAATTTTTTTTTATATTTTATTAAGACGAGAATGAAGGGAGATGTTAAAACAATAGGGAGAAACTATATTAATTATTTTGATAGAGTTCAGTCCCACCTCCCTTAACCCCTAAATAAAAGGACTACAAGAGTTTGAAATAACGTGATAAAAGATTTTTAAAAAAAAGGTGATTAGAAGTAAAAAGATAAATAAATGCATGATGGGGCTAATTATCAAGATTCTATAATTATATCTATAATTGTAGTCAAAATCAATCCGGACAAACAAATGCCAAAATAGGTTTCGAATAAAAATCTTTTGATATAAAATAATTAAAAATAAAATTCAAAAATACTCACAAAGTTAGTTTAGAATTATATCTTTCGAAATATAATTGAATAAATTTTATTTTCAACAGCAAATTTTAGTCAATAATTTGTTGCAATTTTTTACTAAAAGTCAAAATTTCAACATACGTCTTCTGTTATATTTCCGAATGCTAGAACACGACTATAATGTGACTACGTTGTTTGTGTTCTTCAAAACCCGTATTGATTATGCTTAAGTTTTCAGAAAACGTAGAAACTCTAGTCACCTAATTAATAATATGAATCATGACGTCGGGTTATATAACAGCTTATATATAGGCTACAGCAGGAACTTGTAAAATAAATAATACATGAACTTCTAATGTAATTATGAAACCTTACCTTAACTCAGAACTAATTTTATAAAAATATAAATTATAATTTATTTTACTAAAGAATTATAATTGTACTCACAGTCTTATTCTCAAAATTGTAGTATTCGAACTCCTGTTATTAAATGTTTATTTATTTTCTCATCGTTAAGATTATAGATACCCGCCGATTGAATAAAATTAGTGACAATTATATTTAATCGATTACTTTGAAAAAAATTTAAAATTTTTTGCTTAACTTATTTGACTGTCGAATTATAAAATTCATTTGCAAAGTTTGGATAGGTCAAAACTTATTAGCTTACTTAAGGGTGTATTATCAATCTCAATATTTCAGAATGTGAATTCCGTTAATAATTAAAGATCTATAAAAGATTGCACCTTCTAATAAATTCAAATAACGAATATTAAATATATGTGTCTAATAATTATTTCGGAATTAAGAGTATAAGTACTCATAATAATCATAAGATGCAAATTAATTTATATAGTCAGTATAAAATTAATTACTTCAACTTGGTCATGTTCAATACGCACAAAAGGCTCGTTTGATAATCCGGACTAGATTGAATTTGATTAGTAGTGAAGGGAGATTGGTAATGAAGTGGAATTAGTACTGAAGTAGAATTAATTTTTTTGTGTTTGAATTGAGTGGGATTAAATAATAATTTACCATTGTATTAAGTTAATTTATTTTAAAATTAACTTAAATAAATTAATAAGTTAAATTTTATGTTATTTATTTTAATATTTTTTATTATTTTTTAAAAATTTTAAATTCACTCCTTAATCTAATTATTCTTAATCCCACACCTCCCTCTACTTATTATCCCTCATTTGGCGGACTAATAGTCCGGATTAGTCCGCTCGGACTATTAGTCCAGAAGCTTAACAAACGCGATATTGGACTATACTCCGAACTAATAGTCTAGGCAAACTATTAGTCCGTCAAAACAAATATGGTCAAAATGTACTAGCATAATATGTTTAAATAATTGTCGAGACAATTATCATTTCTCGTAATCAAGACAGATCTACTAAAATATTGTGTTACGGTTGTACCGATAGTTTGTCCAATTTCATATAAAACTGTGAACAAAAAATATATATTTTATAAGAATCTTTAATTTGGTCTTCTGTGTGTAAACTAAATTCTACATACTAAATTAAATACTATGTAGAATGAAAGATACAAATATTAATATTTTTATAAAATATTAAAAAATAATAATAAAATACTAAAAGTAAAATCAAAACAATAATTTTTAGTACATAATTCTGATAATGTAATATTTGATTTTAGACTTATTATATTTTAAAAATAAACTTTATGTATAGTAACTAGCCATTTGGTCAGACGATGCATGTAGAAGGTAAATGATATAAAATTAATTATTCACGCATAACTCAAAACTCATGTATTTTTAAACAAATAATCAAATATCCTTTTTTGGTCCTTCAGACACCATACGTAAAGTGGACACAAACGTGGGGATGCGGCCATCAAAAGGGTGAGGAGTTTACTTTTTGTGTGACTATTTTAACCTTTTTGGAGCACGGTTGGTTAAAAAATTATTTTTATAAAATAATTAGTATATTTAAATTATTAGTATTTAAATTATTAGTGTAATATTTTTGTAATGAAAGATATTTGGTTGAGATTAAGATAACGTACAAGTAAAAAATACGTTATTTAGTTAAGGTTTGATATGATTTTAATGGAATTAAATTTTTCATGTGTAAACTAATCAAAATAGTTACAGAACTAATCAACTTACCCTTCTCATGGGTTTTGAGATAGTCCCATGTAAGAGATATTAAGTTAATTGGAAGGTTTCTTAATCCTACTCTAAATAGTTGTCAAACGCATCTATATATGGAACTATTAGTGAAATAGTTTAATCTCAAGTCCTAGTTCTACAATCAAATGAGGCCTTAATCTTTTTACTGATATAAATTCAATGATTGTTTTAAATACCAGGGTTAGATTTAAAAAAAACAAATATGTGTTTTGCCTTTTAAAAATAGTGTATATACACACAAAATATGCAAATCTAAAGAGGTTCAATAAGGCACAACACGTTTTAATAAGTAGTTAACTTTCACTTAACAGTAAGCACAAAAGCCTTCTCCTATGAGAAATTATTTTATAAGTACAGAATACCACATCATACACTTGTGGTGTGTTTAACTAATACTTGTATGGTATGTACCACCTTAATATAGGATCATGTTGACGTATAATTGTTAGAGAACAATCTCATTCTTAAGATTGTTGAGAGAAATTCAACGCCATAATAAAATATATACATGTTCGGTGATCCAAAAAATACATTTTTATTGACTTTCAACAATTATAGTAAGCAAAATTACAGGAAACGGAATACATAAATTAACATGAACAGAATATGCAAACTGAGTTCTGCAAACGCAGTTTTCTTAAAAATGATTCACCGCCTACCGAGGGTATTATAGGTTTTCCACCAGCGTCACTCTCCTAGGATAAAACGGTTGACACGATCGTTAGAATACCACAAAGAATCGGCTACAAACATACCCCGTCTGCCTTTCTCTCTTTCAGAAAACTAAATGGGATGACAACTTATATAGACATTCTATCACGGATGGAGTTACAGAAGAATCAATAACTATTCAATGGTATTGATTCTCAGAATTCATTTATCAATTGAATTGACCAATTCAATTACAAATAAATTCTGATATTAAATTTTAAAATTCAATGGTCAATTAAATTCATAAAATTTTAACAATAATAACTTTTAATTCCCTATTAAAAGGCGACTTCCTAATCTTATAAATATATGCTGGGCATAAATTAATTAAACACATCATATTAACTTGCTAACGTCACATTCTCTGCCCATTGTATACCTCTTCTTTGGCCTATAGCTTCTAGCTCTACTTAGCAGCTCCAAAAAAACGTACTTTTAATACGCGTGCACATTCGCACTAGTACAATAGTGATTATATGGAAAAGGAGGGCAGTTCGGTCCTATTCTTGTTTAATGGCCGAAACAAAGATCTCGAGTCAACCTCTTGCGCTACTAATGCCTACCTAGCAGTTACCTCTACCCTTCATTGTCAAAAATTTAAAATTTTACTGTTATCTTAATATTTTTGATACATATAATTTAGAAATAAAAAATAATGTAGTACTAATTAGAGCTTGTGTCCCCACTAAAATATAAAAATATATATTTAGTATTTTTATATTTTTGTTTTTTTTTTCTATTGATATTTTAGGGTGTGGGTTAATTTACGCATAACTCGACTAATTTTTGAAAAACTAATTATACCGTTTAATAATGGAGAAGCTAATTAAAATTGAGATAAAATCTCATTGAATTATTATTTTCAAAGATATATATGAACACATGAAATAAATTAAAAAAATATAATAAGTAAATTTATTATTATTACTCAAGTCGAGTTTACCATACTAAGTGACATTTGGTCTATGATATTGGCGTTACCTTTCTAAATGAAAGAGGAGAGTTCAAACTTTACAACTTAGAAAGTGGGAGTAGGTGTGTGTATGTTTATTGATAAAAAAATCAGAATGAAAATAATTCTCATTCTGCCTAAATACTAAAGCATTGTTTGGTAAAGTTTACAATAAATAAAAAATATATTTTTCTCTATTTTTATATACAAAAAAATAATAATAACATGTTTGGTATATAAATGTTTGAAGATTAGTGGTCGGAGGTTATGAATGAATGTAGTGGTTGAAAGTGGTGCCTGAAAATAGTGATTAAAGATGTTTATCTATGATGATAATAAGAATAAGAGATAGATATTGTGGTTGAAAGTTGAGGTCGAATGTGGTAGTTGGAGACAGTGACCGTATGTGGTAGTTAGAAACAGTAACTCTATGTGGTGGTCGAAAAAAATTGTCAAAAATAATGCTCAAAAGTAGTGAAAAAAGAAAGATAGAACATAAATTTTATTTAAAAAACAAATAAAAACACATATTTATCAAACATATTTTTATTTACAATTTACAAAAATTCTAAAAAAAAATAAACATGAATAATGGCCCTGTTTGTAAACTTTGCTTATTTGTTTATTTACTTATTAACAAATAAATCAATTTGCTAATAAGTCACTTTGTTTGGGTAGAATTGTTTATTTACTTATTTGTTTATTTGACTTATAAGCAAGCTTATTTTTTTATTTGGCTACCTAAACGAGTTTATTTGCTTATTTGTTTTTGACTCATTTAATTACCCAAACGACGCGATTTATTTTTTAACTTATAAACTAATAAATAAATAAACAACTTTATCCAAACGAGGCCAATATATGTGACATCATATATCACATATCACATTTCATATCATCTCATATATGGTACATGCATCATAAATTACAGTTAACCATAAAATATGCACATGGAGTATGCATTTGTTTATCTACTTAATATATCAAATTATAAGATATCGTATTATGAATTGTTAAATAGTAAAATATTAATAACATTAGCTCTGAGTACCCAAGAAAATATATAAATTAGGTCTTGTGATACACAAAAACCCTCAATTAGAAATGAATCGTGTAGTAGTAATAACACTAGTTCTGAGTTATTCACGAATTAACTTTTTTGCTAACTATATCTCAATTAGAAATAAATCGTATCGTGTCACACCATTCACGGGTTGGTTGTTCGGATTGGTTATTCGCGAATTAGCTTTTTTGTTAACTATGTTTTTTTAAATTTTAATTTATAGGTGAATAAAAAAATAAGAGTAAAATTAACAATTATTAGTAGAAAGGTCAAAAAGGTTAAAAGCAACAAAGCAAAAATCGGAGGTTTTCAAATTAAGTTTTTTTTTGGCTTTTTAAACTTTAATTTAAAAGCTAAAAAAATTTGGATTACAACCGATTACCAAACGAGACCTAAGTCCCATGTTACAAAAAAAAAAAAAAAAAAAACTCTCAATTAGAAAGCACCAGTTTCAAACACGGAAATAATAGGAGTTAATCTACGAGCCCTCTATTCTCGTAATCCAATCCACACTCCCAAAACTTTTTAACAAACAAGCCCAAAAAGAGTACAAAGGGAAGGACCATGTCAAGATTGCAAAGAAACTTTATTAATTATTGTATTTTATTATACTTTCTTTATAATATTAATGTTTTTTATATTTATTAGAGGCTTAGATAAATCTTAATTAAGATATTTTTGATAAGATTGTAAGTTTTTAGTTTAGGAATAAGGTATTTGACACTATAACCGTCAAAATTTATGAAAAAAAATTTGTGTTTAAGTTGTGATTTTGTGTTAAAATAGTCACATTTTTGTGCTCTTTTTTTCTTTCATTTTTGTGCCTCTTTATTGTGTTAGCCTCTGTTTGGGCTAATATTTTTTTGTTAGCCTTTTAGCTTAAAAGCCAAAAAAAGCTAACTAGTTTAACTTATTAAGTTTTTTTTTCATTTTTTTTTATTATTTTTACATGATTTGACATTTACTATTTTACAAAAAAAATTTAAAAAACTTAAAAATTACTAAAAAAGACTAGTCCAAACGCAAGCTTAATACAGTATTCCTTCAGCCTATGCTAAAGGCCACAGCCCACTCAAGACATAGCTCTTGGAGCAACCTCCAACAACTGAACCACTTTCACATAATTATATATTTAATATAAATTTTATTTGATAAATTTCTACAAAGAGGTTCTAAAAATATAATTTTGATTAAAAAAAATAAAAATGTTATAATAAAAGTTATGATATTTTTAAAAATATATAAAATTATTGTTGGTAATAAGCAAAAAGGCCCAAAGACAAATGGGCTAAAAGTAAATAAACAAAAAAGCAAAAATAATAAACAAAAAAACCATTGCCAAACGAGGCTTTTGACATTTTTTGAACTTTAAACTAGAAGGCCTTAAGCGGTGAGCCAAACCAGGTAACTCTGTTTGGCTAAATGTTGAGAATTTTGATTATTTTTGTCTCTTTTGAAATTTTTAAAAATTATTTTTTAACTATATTTTTTTTTACTTTTTTGAATCTTATCGATGAAATAAATCTAAAAAATAAAAAAAAATCTGATCAAAAAAGAAAAAAAGTCTATTAAAAACGAAAATAAATAACATAAAATTTGGTTCATTGACTTATTTTGGCTTATTTTTGTTTTTTCTTAACTTTTTTAATATTTTGATTACAATTTTTTATTTTTTCAGCTCGCCGGGATGAAAAGAGTCAAAAAGTATAATAATTTGATTAAATGATAAAAAAAATTAATAAAAAACAAAAATAAGCAAAATCAAATAAGCAATGAATCCTGGAGTCTATTTCTTCATTGTTGCCAATGACGATGATGATCCAATTCCAAGTAGCAGAAACAAAGAATTTATATTGCGGAGTAAACTTAAAGTTCAATGTATTTGTGATAATAGTAAACACAATTCATTTAGCCAAATTATTATTAATCACACAAAGCTGGTTTCACCAAAATTCTTTAAGAACAGAAGAACAACATGAAATGTGGATCAGAAAGTGCCAAAAATGATCGAAGAAGCTCGAGACTCAAGCTTTTCTCCACAAACACAAGAACAACTATAACAAAGTTATCACAATGAGCTCTCAATCTCATCTAAATGCAGCTTACTGGCTAATGAGATCTCAACAGAGTGATTATATGGATGTTATTCTTTCCAAAAGCATAAGAAATTTTCCCAAGACCTAGTGATTTTACTTTTTTTGAATCAAGACCAAATGGTTAATCAAATGGAAAACACCCACGTACCAATCAAGTTAACCCAAACAAAATGCTTACTTATTTTATCTTATATGAACCAAACTAGTTTAAAAAATACACAATAAATAAATTGAATGATGCGCACCACACAATTATAAGGCCATGAACCAAAATTCGCAAAAGCTTTGGGATACCAGACAGTTTATTGAAATAACTCTGCAAATTAATGACACCATACGTGGGTATATTTATGTAGATTCCCGTTGTTAAAATTTTCCAGGGGGGGCAATTTCTTTTATTTAAATTAAAGATCAGTAGGAGATTGTAAAGCAAGGCACCATACAGTGAAGCAAAATTGGACAAGAAAGAGCTTGATAATCATAGAATGGAAGAATACAAAAGACTGGTCGTAGTCTATGTAGACCTCAATACTGAGGCGAGAAACATCATATTACTGAATCAAGAATATGGAAACAAGCGCCATGACTACTCCTCATTCAAGTAAATCACTATCCCTATCTCCTCGTTGGCCATCGTTATAATTGCTTCCGATCAAATGATGAAGAAGAACACCTGCTGCAACACTGACATTCAAGCTCTCCACGGCCAGAAAGGACCGGAACTCTTCATTTGAGCACCCACGATCCAATCCTACACTTTCCCCATCTTCAAGTCCCGCGCTTGTATCCACCGAAAAGTTTCCCGGGATCCTAACCAACTGAGTGCACGATCTCTCAACCAACGGCCTCAAACCGGTGCCCTCGCTCCCCAATACAAGAATCGTGGGTAAACCGGGCTGAATCTGATTCACAGCAATAGCTCTTGAAGAAACCGAACCTCCAAGAACTCGCCAACCATTTTCAGTGGATGATACTAAGAACTGCATCATATTCTTGCAAGATCTAAGTTCCATTAATTCCAGTGAGCCTGCACTTGCTTTGCTTACGACACCACTCAATGAAGCTGAATTCTTTGCACACAACACCACCCCCGAAGCTCCAAAAAAGTAGGCTGATCTAATAATTGCTCCCAAATTCTGAGGATCTTTAACCTCATCCAAGGCAACCCAAAGAGACACATTATCTCCCTCAAATGAAATGGGGTCCAATTCCTTAATGCCCACCATCTCCAGTGGAGAAGCATCTAGCACTAAACCTTGATGTGGGCGATTATCAACTACCATATTGAGGTCATGCTTCAATACTTCTTTTTTGCTTAATCCAATCTTTTCAGCTATCCTCAAAATTCTCTCGAACCCTTTCTTGTCCTTCTTTTTCCTATTAGTTCTACTCAAATCAAGCCCTTCCTGTACATACAAGGAATAAAACACCCTTCTTCTTGCCGACAATGCAGCCAAAACAGGTCCGACCCCGTAAATACCTTCACCAACCATCTTAGGCACCGTCGATTCAGTTGCCTCTTTCCATGTCTTTCTACCCCAACTTTCCTCCTTATTCCACTTCCGAAACTCCGGTCTATCAGACCCGGGTTTCACATCAACCGTCCTACTAAACCTATTCTTTATCTTATCCCATCTCGGATCATCAATGACCTCAACATCTCCATCCTTCTCTTCTTCTTCTTCTTCCACAATTTCTTTCTCCCTATAATCATTTTGCCAATGTTCCACTAAACTACTTCCCCTGTTTTCCACAGTGGATGAACCATGTTTTAGGAACTTCTCTGCCGATTGCTCCCAAGAAGACCGGCTCTGTTTCAGATTTGTTACTTCGTCCAACCTTTTAGTTTCCTTAGTTTTCTGTGAAGCTAACCAGGGCAGTGTTTTTCCTACCTTGACCCCAAGATCACTGTCTTCAGTAACTTTCCGAGAAAACGAACTAAAGAAAATTCTACCTCTAATCAATGACGAGTTCCCTAAATCACTTTTAAAGCGAAACCCATTTGAGAAGTGTCTCGATTTTCCTATCTCGTCACAGCTCGCTAAGGCTATATGGGTAAAACCAATTGATAAATTTATGGGTTTCAGAGAATGGAAGTATTTTAGGGTTTTACGGCGGAAGCCATTTGAGGAGGATCTAAAGCTCGTTGTGAAGTGGGGTTTCGGGAGTTTCGAATGAGACCCAAATGAAAAAGATTGGAGGTTTGGTGATGAAGGGAACGGTTTAAAGGATCTGGGTGGTTGTGAAGAAACCCTAATAGCGAAGGGAAACGCTTGGTTCTTCGACAAATTAGAGTACATAGTATGTGAAGAGAATTGACAAGAAATTAAACAATGAAATCTTGGAGCTTGAAACAGAGTTGAAACGAAACCTGGATTAGAACCGTGTGGATTCGAATTCGCAATTACCCATTCCAATTTCACAATAAGCCATGAATTGCTTCTCTTTGTCTTCTCCCTTTCAAGTTTTTTAACAGAAGATATGTTTCGATTTATGCCTTGGAAAAAGCAGCAACACCAGAAGGTAATTTATCAGGAACCGAACGACGTCGTAGAGAAACACAGGGCTGCGTTCTTGAGTTTTTTAGTGACCCAAATATGCTTTTTATTCGACCGTTTCATAACTTTCGAGATAGGGCCAAACATGTAAATTGATGCCTTTTTTTAAAAATTATTTTCTTAGACTTCCTTCTTTTAACGGGAAAATTTTAAAAAATAGTAATAGTTTTGTTTTTTCACATATGTTCAGTTGTTGCATAAAAATTTGAGTTTCGAAATAACATTTCTTTTGCAAAAATTATTTTTTTATAGATTGCATATTGTGAAAAATATAAGATTATAAAAAAATTAAAAATTAAATTTTTTCTATTAACTTTCTTGCAAATTAAAAAGAAAAATCTAATTCTTTTATACAT
>JAOTRH010000024.1:6860540-6872445 GCA_034768845.1 Heliamphora exappendiculata | reverse complement strand
AGAGAGTGGGGAAGGTGGTATATGAGGAAAATGGATGGAAAGAATCAGAAAAGTTGATCAACTTATTGCTTTTGATAACTTACTTGCCCCTCTTGTTATCTCCTCCCACATATACCTTTAACACCAAGCAACTTGGCTTCTTGATTAGCAGATAATTACACACACACATTTATATTTATATTTATGATAAGGCCCTATTTGGTATAATTTTTAAGATTTTTGCTAATTTTTGTCTTGTTTAGACTTATGTTATATTTGGGTAAAAAAAATTTCTCATTGTCTCATCGGGAGAAACTAAAAAAAAAAATTCGATCAAAAAATAAAAAAATTTACAAAAGACAAAAATAAGCAACATAAATCTGCTTGTTGGCTTATTTTTAATGTTTTAAACTTTTTTCATATTGTATCAAGAAAATTTTATTTTTTTCGATTTATCTCTATAAGAAGAGTCAAATTTGCCTTAATGAGAGTAGCCAGAAAAGTATAATAATTCATCAAACAATAAAACAAAAAAGATCACTAAAAAAATTTAAAATAAATAAATAAATAAATAAATAAATAAATTATTATCCTAAACTAGACCTACATGTATGTTGCATATGTAGCTTGCGAAAGAAGCTTAAGGTGGCTAGCTTATATTCTACCATAGTTTTGGTTTGTTTTCTTTTTATTCGCATATTTTATCTTCTCTCTTTATTTGAGAAATCCAAATTTTCATTTGCTCATCCAAGTTTGTTGTAATGTCCGTCCTTGACTCAACTTATGTCAATTATTCATTGTTATTTCAAGTTGGAGAAAAGCAGAACCTCTTAGAGGTTTTGAATTAAGAGTGGCCTTGTTTGTCAATTTAGCTTACAGTTAGATTTTTTGTTTAAAATTATTTTAAATTAAATAAATAAAAAATTTATTTAATACATAAATCATAGGAATAACTTTAAAACAAAAGACAATAAATTATAAAAACTTAACTTAAAGTGATTTTCAACCAGAAAAGCTTTAAATCATAAAAAAAAAAAAAAAAACTCCAACTACAAGTCCCTATTTCACTGAACTATTTAAAGATAAGTCCTATTAAAAAAACCTATATTCCAATAAGTCTTTTTTATTGTCATTTTTCGAAAGTGCCCTTAATGAGAATAGAAGAGAGAGAGAGAGAGATAAAGAGAGAGAGTATTACATAAGAGTAAGAAATTTTTTATATGTAATTAGTTTATATTTTTAAATCAACAATACTATAAATTCAAAAAATATTCTCAGAAATTTATTCAGAATTCAAAATCAGTGGTTTAAATTTATTTACAGTATACCCCACACAACACACAACTAAATTTGAATCTTTCATTTTAAATTCGGAGTAATTTTCTATGTTCCTTTTCGGAGACTTTAGAATTACCGTTTTTAAATTTTAAAATGGTATAACTTTCAGTATAAATATTCATATTTAATAATGTTTTTATTTTTAAAAACTTCTCGTAGGGATCTATAAAATAATATTTATATTAAATATGAAACTTTTTAAAAAATAAAATAAAAGTTTTTGTTTCTATAATAAAATGATAATTTTTTCATATTGTTTTAATTATTATGTAGTGAAATATTATATTCTCATTATGTTCTCATTGTTAATGGTTCATGAAACATATAAGTTCTTATTGATATGCATTGAAATATTATATAATTATTCTTATGTTCTCATTTGAATATCATGACACACTATATTTTTTTTGAAATAAAAAATGTTCTTATCGCTAATGGGGTACATTATGTTCTCATTATTATGTAATTAAATATTATAATCTTATAGCGTTCTCATTATTATGTAATAAGACATTATGTTATTATTCCTATGTCTATATTACAATATCATGCCACACTCAACGTTTGTTATCACCATATAAGTTATCATGTTGCACTTCGATAATCTCGCAGTGTTCTCATTGTTATATTTTAAAATGAAAAACTCATTTCTCATTATCTCTAAGTTTCAAAATATTATACCATAATAAAAATATATAATAAGTGCATTATATAATGAGAACTGAGAACAAAAATTTACATTAATAATGTAAAATTTTACATTTACTTTTTTCAGCTGTTAAAATGTTCGCTTTGATTTGAATAGAATACCAATAAGTATTCACAGTAATAAAATATAAATAATAATATGATATTGTGCAAAATGATAATATTTTTTTTTATTTAACCAAGTGACTTACACCTATAACATCGTAACATAGTTACGACACTAAATACATTGCAGAATGAAAACTGAAAACTAAAATTCACGTTAATAATGTGAATTAAAATTTACATTAACTGCGAACTAAAAATATTCTCATAACAATGTGAGTATACTATGTTCTTGTAATATTTTTATTATTTGTCATTATGTTATTATAATTGTAGGAATTTATTGGCGTAACTAATGGTAATTTGAAATTAGAAATTACATAAAAAAAGCATATAAAGTCTATATATACATAACATGTTGTATGTATAAAAAAAAGTTAATTACAATGAAGTAGATAATGATACAAATGGTAATATCCTCTCCAATATAGCAAGAATATATTGGCGTAAATAAAGACCATTATAAAGAAAAGTTAAAATTACAATAAAGTAGATAATGATGCAAATGGTAATATCCTCCAATATAGCATAAATATATTGACGTAAATAATAGCCATTTGACAATCAAAATCACATAAAAAATTATATATATATATATATATATATAAAACCTGTTGCATGTATAAAGGGCATACATGTCTATTATTTTGATAATATTTTTAAAAAAAATATCTATAAGGTTATTCAATTAGTGATGAGCACTTATATCAAAACAAGTTCCTAAAATGAGATTTATAATTAATTATTCCAAAAAATTATTATAATTTTTAAAAATTTATTTGTACAAATTTTATATTCAATATAAATCTCGTTTGATAGATTTTGATGAATAATTTTAAAAATATATTTTTTATAAAAATGGTATAATAAAAGTTATGATATTTTTAAAAAAATATATAAAACTATTTTTACGTAAAAAAAGAAAAAAGTCAAAAAGGCTAAAAACTTTTGAATTCTCAAACCAAACTTAACGTTTTTAGTTTTAAGAAAAAAGACAACATACACAACTTTAAATCAGCCTCCAAACATGGGCATAATCAGATTAGATGACAAAGGTGCTGGAAATTACATACTACAAGAAAAGGGGGTTTTTGCGTCGGCTCTTTACCGTCGCAAATCATACTCTTTCCCTCACAAAAAGATATTTGCATTGGCATTGCGATGGCAAATGGGGGAGGCAATTGCCCGGGTCACAAAAGGGTTTTTGCGACGGTAGTAGCCGTCACAAACATTTACGATGGCACTTTATGCTTTTAGCGACGGATCTCTTTGCGACGCAAATACTTATTAAAAATTATGTTTTTGCCGTCGCAAATGGTAGCGACGGCTTGTATTCTTTTTGCGACGGAAATGACCGCCGCAAATACTATTTACAAACGTGTTTTTGCAACCATGCAGTGCCGTCGCAAATACTATTTTAAATATATACTTATTTGCCACCGCATAATTTCCGTCGCAAAAAACTTCTTGCGACGGTTAACTCCCGATGCAAAAAAATATAAAACTCTAGATTTTTTGGCTACGGTCTTGTGCCGTCGCAATTGTGTTCCTTTTGCGATGGCTAAATACTGACGCAACATGTGTTCATAATACCTGTCTGTTGCAAATACTATTGGTTTTAGCAACGGTAACAATTTCGATGCAAAAAATAAAAATAAAAATTTATCAATCCATTCACATCTAAACATTCATTCATTTATCTATAACAATACATCAAATGTTATTTCTTTATAACAATATTCATATCCATTCTATCGCATATCAAAATATATAAAAAGTATATATTCATCAAATACAAATTAAAATATATTAAAAAGTGTACCAAATATGTCTCAAACCAATATTTAAGTTTCAACAAGTACAATTCAAAATAAATCTTTCTTATTTCAACAAGTACAATCCAAAATAAATCTTTCTCCATTGCTATTTTCTTTGCTCTACCATCACTTAATCTTTCTCTTTCTCTAACACTTGAAAATCAATTAAAATCATTTTGAAACATGATAACCATTTAAATCATACAATACAAGTATATATACATGAACTAATAAAATTAAGTTGCAACACACATCACAATATCACCAGGCCTTTCAAACTGGCATTAGGTTTCTTCGCTTTTTGAATAAATACTTGATAATAACCTGGACCCAATGGTACTCCTTCTAATTCATACAATGGGTCCTTAGTAATCAAAAGTCCCTCGGCCAAATCATGTTTTGGAATACCATGATTAAGCAAGTCAACTTGTATCCTTACCTACAAGTATAGATATAAATTTTTCAAAATTTTGTTATATGTGCATGAAATGTGAACAATATAAAATGAGCTATTGTAAAAATTTTGACAATAATAACAATTAAAGTCTTCATGTTTTTAAATTTATTTCAGAGTGTCTTTACCTAAAACATTCAATAACACAATATTAAGAGAAATGCTATCCCAATGTATTCATTTCTTTCTGAAACTTTTAGTGCTAACACTTCTATAATAATCTTAAACGATCACACAAGGAAAAATAATTAATAGAGAATGATGATTCCATTTTGATACAAAAATATAGCCTTTTTTCAAAAGGTGTTTTCATTATCTTTCATCAAATAGGTGCCAATTGTGTATACTAATCAATGAAAACTCATTTTCAAATGGTGTATATTGTTCTTCTACCTATTAATGGATACACATGATCAAATTTTTGAATTGGGTGATTTAGAAGATGGATATTTAAAAGAGAAACTAATATAATTGGGTTTTCAACCGACTCACCCATAACCTCTACTATCAAACCAAACAAAAACATAACATATTCGGGTTTTTAATAGGCTCACCCTCAACATTCTAATACCACTAAGGGTTTTCAGTAGGATTACCTCTAACCTCAACCGTGTGTGTGATTGTGTATAGTTAAGTTGCATATATATAAAAGATGCATGTTTCTCATTAAGTCGTGGAGAAAGTGGCGAAAAAGAAGAACCCAATTGCATACTATTGAAGATGTCATCTCCCACAGACTCCTTAAATATTCAATGTCCACTAGATGCATCCGGGACCTACAATATCGTGGATGTCATCTTGTATGCATGAGTATATGTAAAAGAAAGCATAAACAATAAATATAATTTTTTTTAACTCCACCTGTCTAGAGCCATCTGTACCCTAGGACACCAATAAATCAATCTGAGCCTTCAGTTGCTCGATCTGTGTGTTGAATTCCTCTCTCATGGCCTCTCTCACCTACTGAGTAATCTCTTCAACCGTTGAAGAGCAATTTTTAATGGATTGGGATGGACTACTAACCGATTGGTACACCATGCTCGGAGGCACTGTACTGCCATAAGTTTTACAATACCCATGTCCATCCTTTCCTAACACTTCATGAAATATACGATCTCGAACCTCAGTTGTCTGTAGGTCTTCTAGAGCCTCATAGAGTATATCATTATATTGTTTCTACATTTTAAAACTATTCGTATGCAATAAAACAGAAATAAGTAACTATCAAGTAGATACTAAAGATCACACCATGATTTTTTTCATATCATAATCATCTTGGTTTCGTGTCTTAAGGTAGGCACTCATTTTGTCAATTTTCTCTCCCTTAAGTTCCATCTGAAATTGTAACAAAAAAGTTTTTTAGAGAAAAATATGATATTTAAATATAAAATCCATTTAGAGCCGTATGTGGACATCAATACCTGTTGTCAAACCTGGGAGAAGTGTGTACGTCCAGTCCTATGTGTGGGTCCACGAAACTCCCAATTCTTTAAATTTTGAACGGCTATCACCTATAACGTCAATTTAACTTGCATAATTTTGTTACCACAAATTTGATTTCACATTTATAAATAATACTTGTGCATCATCACTTGCCCAATACTGAATAAGATCTTTTTATTGGTTTGCTACTATATTTTCAGGCACTTTTGAGGCTATATCCAGATCTGTGTTGTAAGGCTTCCAGTATTTTCTTTTTTTCTTATTCTTTTGATCTTTCCACAACTTTTGGCAAGCCTTTATACAATCTGGCTTGAACTCCTCTGGACAAAAGGATAAATTATCCTACAAAGTGTAGTTGAAAAAAATTAGCAACCAACATAAATCATGAGTAAAATGAAGTTTTTCCTTACACAAAAAAACTGTCATCTTAACTCCGAACTATAACATGCCATAAAAATGTAATATCTCATTAACTGCATTGCCATATAAAGTAACAACATAACTTCCACACTATTCTATTTCAAGATCAATTGTTGTCCCTTTTGATCCTTCTCTAGCCCAGCAAATCTCTTCATCACAAACCCACCATATTTTCTTCCAACTGTTGGGTCATATAGGGCTCAGCTTGAGCGTCATCATCAGAATGCATATCAGACAAACGTCTCTGAGACATCTTCACAACAACTTGCCAGTCTTCTTCCTAAGGGTCTAGAACATACCAAACCTGCTCTGCTTGCGATGCCAGTATGAAAGGTTTATTAGTGGAACAATCATCTCGGTATAACAAATGATTAAAGTTAACCAGCGTGAATTTGAAGGCATCTTCTTTCTTTCCACGAATGTTATCAATCCAATCACACTTAAATATCATAAAATTGATATTAGTAGTGCATCGAATTTCAACAATATCAACCAACCGTCTATAGTAGGAGACGGCATCCACACGAGGATTGTTATCCTTTCGACTAGCAAAACTCTTGGTATATTCCTTTAAAGCAACACCACTATTTTGAGTTATTTTTCCATCATCCATCTCCATTACACGAAAACAAAATCCATTGATTATATAGCCATTAGACCTTTTTGCCAAATTATGAGGGCCATCTGCTAATCGGTTGATTTCTTCAGAAAATGTGACATTATTCGTCCTTCGTAAAGTTTGGACCCATATATAAAACATGTAAACAAATTCAAAAGATAAATCTATGTATGCTTAAAGAAGTGAAATGCTTAAATACATACGTGTTCCTTGAACCAGGTGTGGAATGTTTTGAAATGCTCAGACTAGATCTAATGATCGTTATCACGAGGCATTCTGCTCTTTATGACTTTGAGGTGCTTGGTATGTGGGTTAAAAAACGTGTAAATATCATAAACATATCATGCTAAATATGTGTTTGATTGATTACATTATATGACTTATCATATGAAAGGTGCAACTGAGCTTGTGTTGAACAAGACATATCGATGAGTCTGAATCATTTCGTTATCATTGAGATAAAAAGTTGTGCATTCTCCTACGAAGATGCCTATATTGTCACCACCATCACAGTTCCTCCTAAATTGATTGGATTTAGTTTCCACGTCATGGAGATATTGTGCACAAAAACTCACGCATTCTTCCATCAAGTAACCTTTTGCAATCAAACCCTCTGGATGGGCTCTGTTACGTACATATTGTTTTAAGGTAAGAGGAAACCTCTCAATCGGATACATCCACCGAAACTGCACTGCACCGGCAATCAATGCTCCATTAGCTAAATGTATGGGCAAGTGCTCCATTATATCAAAGAAAGATGGTGAAAATATTTTCTCCAGATGACAAATTGTTACTGTAATACGGTCTCGAATATACTCCAAGTTCGTTGCGTGATTCACTTTTGAGCACAATTGTCTAAAAAAATTGCACAATTCAATCAGGGGCTCAATCACAGTTTTAGGCAAAGATTTTCTTATAGCTAGAGGAAGCAGTTGTTGCATCAAAATATGATTGTCGTGGCTCTTAAGACCCCAAATACTTCTATCTTCTAAGCGCACATGCCTCGAGATATTTGATGCATAATCATCTGGAACTCTAACTTTGTGAAGCACTTTGAGAAACAAATCTTTTTCATCATTGCTCATTGTGCAGGGGGTAAATAAACTTTATTAGACCCTCTAAACTGTAACTGCAATGATGTTCTAACCTTCATTTCTTGCATATCGCGTCGAGCATAAAATATTATCTTTAGATTTTTCCACAACTCCTAGTATCGTCCATAAAATATTATCACACACATTATTTTCTATGTGCATCACATTAAAGTTATGCCTTATTAAATTGTATTCCCAATATGGCAGCTCATAGAATATACTCTTTTTTTTTCAATTATGGCTTGTTTTTCCATTAACTCCCCTTTTTTTCCTTCCTCTTCTTAAGATCATTCTTTTTGTACTTGGTCAAGATACCTTCTGATTCCAAGTTATGAAGAAACTCTGATCTAGATAAGATTTTAGGTTTTAATTGCCATTCACGATTGCCATCAAATGATACTTTATCTTTACAGAATTTATGGCCAACAGGTAAGAACCGGCGATGACTTATATAGGTAAATTTTTTACCATGCTTTAACCAGTAAGATTGAGTTTGCATATTGCAACAAGGACAAGCATATTCACCTTTTGTACTCCATCCAGACAAGTTAGCATACGCGGGAAAATCACTAATTGTCCACAACAAAGCTGCATGCAGTTGAAACATGTGATTACTCGATGCATCAAATGTGGGTATACCTTCACTCTAAAATTCCTTCAACTCTTCAATCAATGGCTACAAATACGCATCTATTCTGTCACCAGGTCCTTTCGGCCCATCAATAAGTATGAAGAGAATAAAAAATGATTGTTTCATGCACATCCATGGTAGTAAGTTGTATGGAATCAACACGACAGGCCAAGTGCTATGGATTATATTCATTGATCTAAATGGGTTGAATCCATCAATTGCTAACCCAAGTCGTACATTACGACTATCACTAGCAAAGTCTGTGTGCCTACGGTTAAAATCTTTCTATGCACAAGAGTCAGCAGGATGCCTTAACACACCATCATCAGTTCGCCCCTCTTCATGCCATCTCATTAGTTTTTCCATTTTTGATGACGTAAAAAGTCTCTGTAACCTTGGCTTCAAAGGAAAATACCTCATTCATTTCGCAGCTACCCATTTTCCACCAACTTTGTCATTATTCGATATATCATTCTCATGTTTCCATCTAGATTTATTGCATATGATGCATTTACCAAGTCTTGCATCCTCATTCCTGAATAACATACAACTATTGGGACAAGCATCCCACGTCTCATACGTGAAGCCCAAATCTTGAGTGATCTTTTGGGTTTCATAGTATGACTTCGGTAATTTCACTCCCTCATTGAAAGCCTCGTTCAATAGCTGAAGTAGCATGTCAATGGACTTGTCCGTCCACTGATTGAGCACCTTCACATGCAAAAGTCGAACCATAAACGATAATGAGATGAATTTCGTATACCCAGATACAATTCACTTTGCGCGTCTTCTAAAAGTTTAAAATACTTCATAGTTTCTTCGTTTGCCCCTTCTCATGGATCACTTGCACTTGGTTCATCATTCTCAACACTTGTACCCACGTGTGAAATTTCTGTAACCTCGTGTTCCAATTAAACCATATCATACGCAATGCCTGAATCTACAGATATTTTGTTTTCTTCATTACCATGCAAAGGAACATTAGATTCCCCATGATAATTCAATCCAATTTTTGTACTTCTTTAAAAATTCATTGGAAATAAGATGCTCCCACACAACGTTACGTGACATTTTGTACCGGTTACAGTAGAACCTACATGGACAACTAATCGATGAACCTTCAGCTCTATTACTGTATGAAAATATAAGAAACTAATCAATTCCATTCACGTATTCTAGTGACATGCTGGTTGGTAAATCAATCCAGCTCTTATCCATCTTCTTCTTCCCTCAAGTTTTTCTAGACATATTCACATCAACATTTTCTTAGTCTAATTCAACCTTACACATTCATAAAAAAACTCTATGCATGCATCATAAAACCTATCCTCCAACTCCTCTCTAACAGGTAGGTGGTCCTATTCCATTCACAAATTAAGTTATTATAGTGATATTGAATTTTTTAAAATCCTAAATAAGCTATTATTCATTTTCAAGATTCAGCAATAATGAAAAGTAACAAAAAAATATTAACAAAAATCTAAGAAACTTTTAATTTTGTATTGCCACGTACATGAATTTTATAATAATCTATGACCACATATGGGTATAGTATTCATTCGCAGAATATATAAGTATACCACTTGTATAGAAGTCTATAGTGTTTTATCAATTTTGTGCAGATCCTTCTCTTCTTCCAAAACAAAAGGAAGGAGAAGGATCTTTTTAGTGGATTCCTTTTGTTCTATTTAGTTCCTTTCGTTCCGTAAGTTATTTTTATTTCTACATCGCAAAAATCGTATGAATCATGTCGTGACTCGGATGAGTCGAATAAAGAATTGTACGATTTAATATGACTTTCAATTCCAAGTAACGAATCGTATCGTATAGTCTAAAAATATAGTGCGGATGTTTATGAGATTGTAGTTAACTATAAATATAAAAATAAAAAATGTCTTTTATCATATGAATTAGATTGTGTATTTTAATACTTTTGACTTCATTATTTTTAAAAATTAACTTTTATCATAAATTCAGTTCCAATAAATTAACAACTAATGGGTGAAATAAATCTCTATATTGTGTATATATTTATATTACTATATTAAGAAAGAACACTCACTTAGTATATTTTAAATTTAAACTTGGTAGATTCTTTTAACCCAAAATGCCCATCAAATCATTCATTTACAACTCATTCTAATTAAATTTGAGGGCAGAATTTGAAAATCATACAATTCCTTTACTCTCATTTTTCGAAACTAATTCAATTTTTAAATACAGTAACTGCTTCAATTTTCTTTTAAAAACTTTTTTTACATTCCCCCTCTTTTTTGTTTTATTGTTTTTTAAAGTTTCTAATTTAATTTTTTTATTATAATAAATTTAAAATTGTACACTCGTGTCATGCACTTCGAATCCTATTGATAATGACACATGCTTGTCTTGATCTTACATCGGTGTGTACCAATGAATTAGATTGTATATTTCTTGGGAATAATAATTAAACCTACAATAAAAATAAATAGCTTTTTCTCTTTTGTTTGTGATTAAATGAGATCTATTTAAATAATAGTTAAAGTTCCACATGAGGGGAAAGTCCTTGCTTAGCAATATAAATAAACAATAATAATAAAAAAATGCGAGACACCAATTTTTATGTAAAAAAAACCTTCGGAAAAAAAATTATAGGCCAAATTCCTATTTTAAATCTCTAGTTCACCCTCTAGACATATATACCTAGAGGATAGTAATATCAAATAATAATAATCTTAAGCTAACACAAATATTTAAGATCTTTACCTTAATGTAAGTTCTAACTCTATAAACCAGTTAAGGCTTAGATCTCATTAATTAATAATTGACACCGATGAATGATAAAAATCAAGTGCTAAAAATACATTCTTAAAATTTTTCAATAATTGAATTTTGTTTACCATCCAATCTATGCAAGCAAAGTTTGTTGTTCTTCCTTCTCCTTGAAAACTTTCTCGGCTGGCATACTGTGTGCATTGTTAGCAATTGAAGATGTTCTCAGTGGCAAATTTTAGATCTTTTTTTTTAATTTCCCTTTTTTCTTGTTTAGCCTTTCATAATAGGAGCAGCTAGATGCGGTGCCACAAATACGCTTGCCTAAAGTGCCAAGCTCTAATGGCAAGTTTGTGCAAAGAAATTTTAAAAAAAATATTCATTATATGCCAATAACTTTGCTACAAAGTCACCAAGTAGGCCTACAAGAGGGATAAAGAGCATAAACAGAACTTCAAAAATAAAAGAAAGCAGAGAAGCCCACAAAACCACACAGATTAATCATTTTTAGGGTAAAAAGGCCAAATTCAAGAATCCCATCATTTGAGA
>JAOTRH010000024.1:6814664-6860440 GCA_034768845.1 Heliamphora exappendiculata | reverse complement strand
TTCTTTTTTGCTAAGGTGTCAACTTTGATTGTTCAAAATGTGTTAACACTTTCATTTTGAAAATATAAAATATTATCTATTAAAAATATTTATTCTTAGAAAATGAATTATGAAAATCATCAAAATCAAATTAAAAAGCCCTTAAGTTAACAATTTTTTCCTTTTTGATGATTACAATCATATTACCATTTTCTAGAAAAAAAATTTATAATATTTTTCAATAAGGGTTCTTCCCTTTTAAGTGCAGCAGCAGCTAGGGTTTTGGCAGGCTCCTATAAATAGGATAGCTATGATTTCATATTGGGTGCCTCTTTTGATATTAAGAAAACCTAGCCACCACAAAAAGCTTTTGAAGTTATTCATCATACTCGCATGCTAATTTACATACTCGCAAGATAGTCTACAACAACTTGATGGTTCTTTAGTTTCTGCACAATCAAGTCAATCATCAAGTATTCAAACCTTCAACGATTTATTCATGTTCGTAGAGTCACTTGAGAGGATTCTCAAGTGTTGAAGTCTCGTGGAGGATTCTGTTAGTATTGAAGTCCGGTGGTAGGTTTCAGCGACGGTCACGCACATGAGTTGTTGTACGTGGATTCGGCAAAGATAGGCTTACTACCATTGGTTGTGGGTGTAACGTCGGGGTTGTAAATTTTTTTTGTAATCAACGTTTGATTTAGTGTTTCATTTTGTATTCCCGGAGTAGTCTCGTGGTTTTTATTCGGTTAGGGATTTTTCACGTAAAAATCGCCGCCCCCGTGTGTGTTTGTGGTTATTAATTTTATGCTTGTGTGATTGATTAATTTAGGCTTATTTGCAGCGTTTGACTTCTTTAATTAAATCGATTAGTACAAATCAGTCTACAAACAGGATTTTTCAAAACTTGACAAATTGTGTTTATTTTATTAAAAATGAATTGTGAAATTGAATCCTAGCCATTGATTCTTGGTGGTACAATGTGTTGTCAAGCTCTCATTTAATCTAGCATTTTACAAATTCTATATCTATAGAGGAGGGAGACGTAGCCGACCAAGAGAAAGGGAGAGGCTTGGTTTTGCAAAGTTTTTTCAATTGTTGGCATCTTGGTCTTCAAGGATCAAAGTGATCTCCCAATTCTCTCTTCTTCTTTTCCTTCTTTTTCCACCATAGAAAGTGTTTGTGCATGAGTTTAGAAGGCTTAAGGATGATCTAGAATATCTTGAAGATCATTTTTCGAGGTGATTGGAGGAACAACAAAGTTTCACTCAACTTTGGATTTAAGCTTTTTAACTTTTCCTACAATTTATTTTTTGATCTTGAGGTAGGATTTTCTAACTTAAATAATCTATTTTATGTTGTGTAGCCTAATTAAGATTATTGAAAACCTATTTTGTGCTTACTACAATCTTCATGACAAGTCTTTTGATTTTTCTTCTCTATCTTAAAATCTTATGTTTATGAGAAAAAGCTTGTTAAAAGTGTTCTTGATGACTTTTAAAGTTATATTATAAAGGTAAAATGAGTGTTCTTGAAATTTGAGAAAAAATAGTTTTGATCATGATAATTGTAGTGCCCCTATCCAGTTTTAATATAATTTGGATATATTTCTTGGAATCGACCCAAATGTAAAAACTTTTTCTTCGAAAATCATCCCTTTAAACAGCCTATTTAGGCCCCAAATTCTTGTAAGAAAAACTCATTCTCAAACATACATTAGCAAAAGTACTCAGCGGACCCCGCTCGAGCGGTCAAGTACTCGAGTCCTATTTCCCAAGGCTGAAAATGACTACCATTTATTCTCCTTCTTGGAACATGAATTTAAACTCTCAAAATAAATCTTGAATACTCATACGAAATTAAAGCATCCAATCCTTTTAATGAAAAACTGAGATTCCAATTTCATTAACATAGATTACTGTAAACAGGAGTCTAAGCATCCAACCACTATACAATAAACGGCCTCACATGCATGCACAACATGAATATAGGGCTCTAAGGCCTTACAACATGATATTCCAACCCTCAATTACCATGTTCCAGACATTCAGAGTAAAAAGAATATTATATCTTTACAACTCCATTCTCAACATCAATTACCCAAAAGAAATACGACGCTACATACAACGCCAAAGGTCCAACGACCACTACCTCAGCCCGGAACTTTCTCCCTATATCACTTGAAATATTGTTAAACAACATGAGCCGAGACTCGTAGAAACCAGATTAACCTCAAATACATGCATGATAAATGAGGATGGTTATGCAAGATGCACACATAATTTAACCAGAACATATCGTTTATTCCCAAATTAGTTCTCATTGCATAATCGATTTTTTTTATATATAAAAAGAATTATTATTCCATTCTTCTTAGTTTCCATTAAATCATTCTATTTACTATTCTTAATTAGCCAAACATGCTTTCACATTTAACAATCTTCTCAATTTCTTTTCTTAAAGTTTCATTAACCGAATTCCTTTATCATCTCTCGTTATCCAACACATTTTATCGTTTATTCCATTTCAAATTAAGGTTTTGCCAACCCAACCATTTACCACGCACATAGCAACATACGCCAACACATATACTACACACGCCAACACACACTTGTCGACATGTTTCCACGTTTTACCAATTCCTAGTTCAAAACAGAGGCACCGACGCCGGGCGAGCGTATAGACGCCGTGGCGTTACACTCAATCTGGTCACACAGGCCCCACGAGGTACCGGAACGTTCTATACCCCGCCACGACTCATCTCTTCCCGGTCGAACCGGAGGGCATAGAACCCTATCGTCCTTTCCCGGTTGTTAGTCAGGGGGCAAAGAACCCATTAAGCGTAGTTTTTCGGACTTTTACCGAGGAGCAACACGTGCCCAATCTTAAACGATCCATTGGATTCACAAATCGGTCATTTTCCAATAAATCATAATACAATATACACATGTGAGTCCAATCCAAATGGTTCCTTTCACCAAACCCATATTACATATTTTCCATATTGACAATTTCATTATTTTATGGCTCAATCTCAAATTAACTACTCACATTAATTTCGAATTACCAAATCATTGATTTTATTCAATAAAACCCTCAACATATGCTTTACATGAACATGTGTTGCTTAGCTCTATGAGATAACTTCACAATGGGCCATAATAAATCCCAATTTAAGCAATAATTCCATCAATTTTCTCATATTGATTCTTTAAATCCAAAACCCCCAATTTTCATAATATTAGCTCAAATTCCAAACCCTACTTTCTCATTCTTGCAATCTAACCCCCATCAATGACATTGTCAAGGTAAAAACATGTTAAATTCTTCATAGATTCAAGATTAAAGCCTCATTATCATCAAACATTAATTTAAAACTTTGAAAACACATATCTTACATTTTTATGTTCATAAACAAGGAAATACAACACATATCACGAGAATATTCAAGAAAGTCTTAGATACTACCTTAGGGATGCTAGATCCACAAGAGAAAGCCTCACACGAGCTCCACCCACGAAGATCTTCAACCGTACGATGAGAAAAGCTCCTCCAAAGCCAAGATCGGGCCTCCAATGCTTGAGCCACCGAGAGGAAGCCAAGAAATTGCCCCAAGAACTATCAAGTGAACTCCCACACCCTCCAATTACAAACCCTAGCCTCACATGTGCTCTAGAAAGAGAGAGAAGGGAAAAGAATGAAAGAAAAAGCCCCACGCGACCCTTTTAAAAACACCAGATCCGCAACAATCCACTCGAGCGGACCCCCACCGCTCGAGCGGTCCCCTTCTAAAGAGCCTCTCGGCCACCTCTCCACTCGAGCGGGCTCCCCACTGCTCGAGCGGTCAACGCTGGGAGACACACTGAACAGAAACTGTCAAAACCAAGTCTAAACACAAGCCAAACGCCTTACAACGAAGTTCTCCTGTATAAATTCACCGTCAACCATCATTAACGAACACACAAAGATCAGAACTTAATTCTCACGTATATTCTGCATCCCAAACATCTTCTCTAGACATAACACATTCGTTTTTATTAATAGTTCAAAATTAACAAAGGTCCGAGTTGCTACAATAATGGTTGTGGTTTCAAATTATTTTGATGAATAAGGATTGCGTATGAAATATCTTTCGATGAAAACCTGTAAACTTGTGCAACGATGATCTAGTTTGGTAGGCTAGATAGTTGATTTGATGATGAATCTATTTTATCGCATTCATGTTGGTATTTTACATAATATTTTATTATTTTAAAATACAAAATTTAAGAAAATTTACTTTTAATTCTTTTATGTTAGAAAAAAGAAGTGAATCAATGCAATGCATATTTAATATAACATAAATTGACTTTTTATTCTATACCGTTACAAGATGGCTTTTAATTGGGGTTTCAATGTATTTAAATGTTATTATATGAGTAATGCTCATGAATGCATTATATTACAAAACGTTTCATCTTTTAAGAAAATGAATTATGAGTTTTAACACTATTATTTTATTATTATATTATGTGTTCTAATTTCTTATTCAAATGCTTTTAATGTCTAGTTATTGCTTTTCAATTAAAGAAATAAAGTGCATCAACTTTAAATCTTTTTCTAGAGGATCTTGCTTCTATAAATAAAGGTGTACAAGTGCATGAAAAGAGTAAATTTTTTTTTTCATCGGTATACAAAAAATCATTTCTACGAGAGATGGTGAGTGATGTGTTTTGAAATATTATATAAATATATAATTTATATTAATTTTGTTTGATCTTAGGACGATCAATAGAGTTATTTTTTACACTTCTATATTTGCGAGTGCATATTTGTAAGAAAGCGACAGTTGAATTCTGGAGAGTATGATCCCATAACCTGATGCACCAAGTCATGTGCTCCGATGTACAAAAATCTACTATTAAGAGCAGTGAGATGTCGCACGCCTCTGTCGATAAGTTTTTGTCCTTTAATTTATTATTATTTATTTAATTTTTCAATTTATAATTTATTTTTCCCCTCTATTTCCTACAATATTAAGAGTAGATATTTTTATGATAAAAATCACTTTCTGCTCAAATTGAGAATTGTTTTTCTAATGCACATAGGATGGGTAGTATAGTATTTGGTCTAATAAAATTCTCTCTCTATATGCAGCTGATAAATTTGATGATTTTAATTTTATTTAGGCCCTGTTTGGGCTAATTTTCATTATTTTGCTAATTTTTTTGTCTTTTTAGGATTTTCAAACTTTTTTGACTAAATTTTTTTATTTTCTTGAATCGTGTCGATAAAATGAATCCAAAAAGTAAAATTTCTTGAACAAAAGATAAAAAAGTTTACTAAAGACAAAAATAAACGAATTAAGATTTGGCTTATTGGCTTATGTTGGTTTATTTTTATTTTTTCTGATTTTTTTAATATTTTGATTAAAAAAAACTTACTTTTTCGAGTTATCTTGATGAGAAATGATCGAAAAATATAATAATTTAACTAAATATTAAAAAATATTCGTTAAAAATAAAAATAAATTAAATAGAATAAACAAATAAACAATTATCACGAATGGGCGCTTAGTGTATAATAGACCTTTCTTTCCCTTATTTGTCGTCAATGGAATAACTTGGAGGTTACAATTCTTGATCATGGAAAAAATAAAATATGATTATGTTATTATGTATGTTAATAGGATTGCATGTTGGGAAATAAAAAGAAAAAAAAGCACTTCATGCTCCTAAAATGTTAAGAAAAAATAATATTTGAGATCATTACACTTATCTCTCCCGACATTTAAACTTATTACAGAGACCTTCTATGTGATCTCTGAAATTACACTAAGCTCTTTTGAGATTTAAAATTTTATTATCAATTGCACAAAACTGTTAAAATTTTTGTTGAAATTTAACGAAAATCGCCCATTCCACCCCAAAATCACTATTTTCACCCCAAAATCACCATTCAAATCACATTTTCCCCCAAAATCACCATTCAAATCACATTTTCCCCCAAAATCACGCTTCCCACCCCAAATTTCAATAGAAAAGTGATTTTGGGAATTGTGATTTTAGGGTGAGAATGCGATTTTGGGGTGAAAATAGTAATTTTAGAAGAAAAATATGATTTGAAGATATTTACAATGTATAAAATGCTGAGATTGTTTAGCACAATATGCCACAATATGCATGTGTGTAAATATTTATTTATTGGAGAGTTTGTTATCCTGTTAACAAATGTTAGATTTTGTATTGCGAAAAAAAAAAGTTTATAGTTGAAAAATCACCCGGCGGTAGGTGACAAAATAAATAAGCAAATAAAATTTTATGCCTTGAAAACATTAAAACGTGACAATACTTATGAATTGTGGGGGGAAATTTGTGGATCCTCAATAATTTGATTATTTGGCACATTGTGAATATATAGATGACTCTTTTATTGCAGCGATAGTTATTCTTATTGGTAAATGTTACTAATTGTGTTGTTGATTTAAGGTGTGCAATGAAGAATCACAGCGATTGTATGAATGTTGCTGTAAAATCTGTAGAATTACCCAAGATGATAAAATGAGACAGTTTAATATGAACATTTGGGACCTTGATTTATTCAAGATGATTTTTGCGATGCATTGAAAGTATTTCGAGATGAAATTTTAAGTTCATATTAAAGTTTAGAACTTATATCTCCTAAAAGGACATGTGAGATTAAAAAATAGAGAAATTTAAGAATAGGTCCTATTATCATTTGATATTTTAGGATTAATGTCTAACTTTTTTTTAATAAATTTAGCCCCGTAATGTTAATGTTTATCGAAAATACTCTTACATTAAATTTTCAGAAGATTTTATTAATTAAATTCCTTCCTAAATGGGAATTAAAAATCTCGCAAAAAAAAATCTCTAAAAAAAATCTCCCAAAATCTCTCCAAATATCTCGCGCTACTACTACCACAAACGTACTTCCGTTGCTGACTTCAACCTCCGTTGCCGTCATCGTCGTTGCCGCCGCCAACTCCATCTTTCTTCGATGCTAACGTTGGCCTCCTTCTCCGGCGATCTCCTCCACTTTCTTCGGCGCCCATCTCTTCATTTTATTAAACTGATAAATTTACCAATTTAAAATTCTGGAGAAATTTCTCTTTTTATTAAACTGATAAATTTAGCAGTTTAAAACTCTGAAAAAAATTCGTAATTCTATTAAACTGAGAATTTTCTTTGGTGGATTGTTTTCAAGAAAATTAAAGTGATACAATTATCAGTTAAATTAAAGTGAAAATTTTATCAATTAAAGTGATAAATTTCTCACAACAATGGAGGCGCCAGTGATGGAAGAGTGATAAAATTATCAATTAAAGTGAAAACTTAAAGTGAAAAAATTATCAAAACAATGGAGACGTCGGTGATAGACGAGTGATAAATTTATCAATTAAAGCCCAAATCTGGAGGGAGAAGCGGTGACAGCGAGATCTTGAGTTAGTGGCGGCGATGGAGGACGACGAAGGAGAAAAGGAAAGAAAGGACGGTGATCTAGATTGTAGAGTGAGGATTAAAATAAAAACTAATAAATGTGAGGAAAGGTTATGGATGTTAGCTCAAAGGTTTTTTAATTATATTTTGATAATTTTAATAATTTATTTTTTTATAATTAAATTAATTTAAAAAGATTATATTTAATTATTTTCAAAAAAGGTAACTATTGACACTACGTAACAAATGAGTCAACACCTTATACAATTTGTGTTAACACTTTGCATCAATTGGATTAACGCTCAGTGTTCCTGTGAAAAACGTTTTGTGTTGACACCAATTGATAATTGGGTCGACACCTTAAGTGTGAGACTCTGACCCTTTTTTTGGCGTTTTTCGACGCGTATTTATCGTTTTCGTCGCAGCATGTTTATATATGTTTTTATGCATGCTCGGGTTTAGATATGTATGCGGGATTGGTTCCTGGGGCCATTGGGCGTTGTGGTGCAAATTTAAAAAAACAATTTCGTGGCTTATAAATATCCCGCGTTAGATATTTTCAAAAGATATTTTCAAAACATATAAGCTAAGTTTTTCTTTTTTCTCTCTGCCTTCTCTCTAACTTTTCAGGGACTCGGGGCTCGATTTTCGACGATCCAATAGCAGATCCTTAGTCTTTTAGTGGTAGGCTACGCATCCATCTTGACGGAATTTCATTTCGGTAAAGTTCGATTTTGCAAGTGGATCAAGGCATTGAGTTATTGACTCAACGAGTTAGGATCCTTGACTCTCATGTTATAAAATAGTGCTATGTGTAATCATATGTGTTTTTACCGTATTGAAATGCATGAAAATTTGATTTCTATTTCATTAAATTGGGTTTTGGTTTAAAGCCATTTTTGGTCAATTTCGATTGGATGGAATCAGGTTTTAAGTGTTTCTTTCGAGATTTTGAGGTAGTCTTAGGCTTGGGTATGTCCGAGGGTGTCGAAATGGAGCTTGGAGCCTTCGATTTGGGTTTAGAAGTGGAAATCTGAAGTATAATTATGAAGAGAAGGAGTTTTGGGGCTTAGAATTCAAAACAAGAAAAATCTGGGTTCTTCTTAGGTGTCTGTGCACTCAAGCGCCTGATGTCCGCTCAAGTGGACTAGCTGCGCAGAGCTATTTTCTTTTGATTATATCTCCCTCGTTTGGACTCCGAATGGGGTCATTTTTGTACTCAAATTGAGCTCCAAAAGTTTTCTTTCTAATGACACCACTCTCACAATAAATTCTTTTTGTAAAAAAAGTTATGACCAAAAGAGTGAGAATATGCCAAATTTTCTTAACCGTTTTTCATCCGTTTTTGGCCAAACATCTTGGAAAAGATTATTTGTCATTCCTATTAGACTTTTTTATCAAATTTCTTGATCTTTGGGGTTTAATTCTTGGACCTAGGGTTTTGGTCGTGACATGAGTGGTGGGGTTCAATCGACTGGCTCTCCTCTAGTGGCTTTTTAGTCGATGGAATTATGGGTTTTTTCAAGTGAATTCACGAAGAGAGGTGTGGGTCATTTCTTGTTGTGGTTGGTCGTCATGGGGCCGTAGTGGTGTGTTTCTTTGTTGTCATTCTCGGGAGTGACGTGGGTTAGTTTAGTTTGGTGTTGGTGCATAGTGAGATGTGTGCGTGGTGTTTGAACATCGTTGGGCGCGTGGCGTGTTTGGGTTTTTGGTGAGAACCATTTTGTGGGAGGTTTGGAGTTGGCTTTTGGGCAGGTTTTGTTCTGTATGTTGTTAGTTGTGTCAGGTGTGTGGCATGTGATGTCGTGACGGGTTATGTGACGTCGTTACGTGTCATCGTTAAGTGGAACATAGTGGTTATATGTGCTTTTACGCTTATAAAACTCTAGTTTTATTCATGCTTGTTGTAGGACGGATATGTGATCTTATGTGGTCATGGGACATTTAAAACTTTGGTTTTATTTATACATGTGTTGCACTGGTTGAAACTCTGATTATAAGATTATATATATTGTGGCTGATATTGATCACCCAGTAAAAGCCCGTAAAGAAGCATATGTTGGGGCGGATATTGGTCCCTCGGTAAAAATCCGTAAAGAATTACATAATCGGGGCGAATATTAGTCCCTCGGTGAAAGTCTATAAGGATGCATTAGTTGGGGCGGATAGCGGTCCTACGGTGAAAGTCCGTAAAGAAGTATGATAAGGGCATATGTGGTCCTTCGATTTTACCTCGTGAAGTTATATGTTAACGCTTCATATGTTGCGTTATGTGAATGGCATGTGTTGTATGTGGGGCTCATGGGAGTTTTGGATCGTAGGAGTCTATCTTTGCTAGTGAAGTATTGTAGTATCTATGTATCAAAATTATTTTCGAGGTTCGCATGAATAGTGATATAAAATCATTTTTTCCAAGTGTTTTTCTCCAGAGACTCGTATGAGTTCAGATATAAAACTGTTTTCAAAATTATTTTGGAGGCTTGTGTGAATTGAAAACCAAATATCGTTTTTCTAACATGTTTAGCTTTTATTTTATACTTGTCTAGTTTCTACTGGGCTTTGGCTCATGGTGTGGGATTTGAAATATTTTTCAAGTACTAGTCACGCAGGTTGATCCGGAGGAACCGGTTGGAGTAGAGGATTTATAGTCTTTTTTTTGTTCTTTTTGGATCATGTATGATTATAGCTTATTTTTCGGTGTTGGAACCGTGTACTGTATGCCTTTTTGGCTGTTATATTTAATGCATGTGTGTTTTACTTTGTGAGTAAATATCGAATTAGGTGCTTTATATGGTTGTTATGAGTGTTTCACGTGACCCGAAATTTGGAGCGTGATAAAATGGTATCAGTGCTTTAGGTTCGAATAGCTAAGAGTTGTGGGAAGAGGGTGCATCATCGTGTGAGGTTAATTGTGTGTGCTTGACTACATGTGTTTAGCTGTCTTAATAACATAAACGTGTTAGCATGCTGGGTATGTGTGAATGTTGTGTATCTGTGAGCATGGGGGTTGAATCTTAGGATTGATTAGGCTAGCCTTTGGGCATTTGGGTTAACAAATTTGGGAGCCAAGTTAGAAACGCATTTAGCTAACGTGATTTCTAGCAGAAAATCTAAGTAGGTTATCCAAATTGACAGGTCACTCTTGTCGGGTCTCCTCGGAACGTGGAGTATGTTTAGCATGAACCAATGTAACTATATGTTAGCTTGCTTATGGGGTTAATATTTATGTTTATGGGATGTGTTGCATCTTATGTTCTGTGTTTCTTTCATATAGACGTGATGTCTGCGCGGAGAGGGTGAGGCCATGGTCGAGGTCGTGGCCGTGGTTTTGGCCAAGGAGATGTACCTATCCCTGATGCTGGGGATGCAAATGCTCCCTAGGGACCGATGGACGCGACTGAGTTGCTGCGTGTGTTGGTAGGCTCTATCCAGCAGTTAGTAGAGACCACTAGGGGGAGAGAGAGAGAGCTCGAGTTGAGGGCAACGGTGGAAATGCAAAAGTTTAGGCGTATAGATCCTCCTACCTTTGCTGGGGACCTTAATCCTATAGTAGCGACAGAGTGGTTGGAGCTGGTGACTCGGATCCTTGATACACTACAGATCGTGGAGGATGACTTACGGGTTCCTTTTGCTGCGTTTCAGTTGAGAGGGGATGCTCACGAGTGGTGAAAATACGCTCAGAATACGGTAGAGGGCATGTGAGCAGCTTTCACAGGGGTTTTTCTGGAGAAGTATTTTCCAACTTCATCGAGAGACTTGTACAGTGAGGAATTCTATGCTCTCACCTAGGAAGCAATGGGAATTATGCAGTACGAGGCCAGCTTTACTAGCCTGTCTCGTTTTGCACAAGAGTTGGTGAGTACAGACGAGCTACGGTCGAGGAGATTTGAGCGGGGCTTGAGGCCGACAATTAGGAGCGCGTAGCAGGTATGGGGCTGCGCATTTTTACAGAGCTGGTGGACGTAGCAACGAGGATTGAGAAAACTTTGATTGAGATTCGAATTTTCAGGGAGGCTAGGGCACCGCAGGGTGGGACAGAGACACAGACAGGTGGGCATTCTGGTAAGAGGCAGAAGTCCTATAGCCTTAGTTTTCATCCATCTAGATTATCACAACAGTTTTCTACACCAACGCCATCAGTGGCTTCGTCTGTGAGGCTAGAGCAGAGAGAGGTTAGATGTTAGTGGTGTCAACAACTGAGGCATCGCGTGACAGATTGCCCGCAGCCAAGGCTGTACCAGGATCCACAGTTGAGGCAGTCCCAGGGACCTGCACCGGTTTAGTCACAAGGGAGAGGGCCACCGATTTGTTTTAGATGTGGCCAGACTGGACATGTTTGGAGGAGTTATCCCTAGAGAGAGAGAGTGCGTTGAGCACGGTAGGCACGCTAGAGGGTTCGTTTGTACATGATCGATAGTAATATCCTGTAATTCAGACTTCTCGGATTGCAGATGGGGGTACTTCAGTTTAGTCGGTACGACAGCCGATAGTGCCGAGTTATGGCAGACAACCAGGGTGACGCAGGGTCGAGTGTATGCCCTTACAAGTCCAAGTTCTTCAAGGGCACCGACTGTACCTGATGATGCGGCTATGACTCCAGTGAGTAGAGGTTCTTTCTGAGTATGCAGATTTTGGGGCCAGTGTTCTATATTTCTTTGTCTGGGGGAGTTGGTGATGGACTCCGTGGGTGGTGCGCTGTGTTGAGACAACGGTTGGTGAGAATGTGAGGTTGGGGTGAGTTGTAGATCCTGTGTCTTTGAGATTGTTAGCCGTTGTTTAGGATGCCTAAACTCATTTAACTATATCCTAGGAATGGTTCGGCTGATCATCTCCCGTGCCTGTGTCAATTGCGATCAACGCGTTTGCCCTTTTTTGACCTTGTGCTGAATTTCGGGAACAAAATTTCTTTAAAGGGGTAAAGTTGTGAGACCCTGTCCTGTTTTCTTTTTACGGCATTTTTCGACGCGTGTTTATCGTTTTCGTCATAGCATGTTCATATGTGTTTTTACGCATGTTCGGGTTTAGATATGCATGTGATATTGATTTCCGAGGCCGTTGGGCGTTGTGGTGCGAATTTTTAAAAAAAGATATTTTCGTGGCCTATAAGAATTTCGCGTTAGATATTTTCAAAACTTACAAGCTAAGTTTTACTTTTTTTTCTCTGCCTTCGCTCTAACTTTTTAGGGGGTTGGGGCTCGATTTTTGACGATCCAATGGCAGATCTTTAGTCTCCTCGTGGTGGGCTACACATCAATCCGGACGAAATTCTATTCCAACGAATTTCAGTTTTGCACATAAATCGGCGTCGAGTTTTTGAGTCAACGAGGTAGGATCCTAGACTCTCATGCTATATAAGGGTGTTACGTGTAATCATGTGTGTTTTTACCGTCTTAAAATGCATGAAAAATTGATTTCTATTTCGTTAAATCGGGTTTTGGTTTAAAATCATTTTCAGTCGATTTCAGTTAGATAGAATCAGGTTTTGAGTGTGTCTTTCAAGATTTTGTGGTAGTCTTGGGCTTGGGTATGTTCGAGGGTGTCGAAAGGGAGCTTGGAGGCTTCGATTTGGGTTTGAAAGTGGAAATTTGAAGTATAATTGTGAAGAGAAGGAGTTTTGGGGCTTAGAACTCAAAACAAGAAAAATCGAGGTTCTTCTTCGGTGTCTGTGCACTCGAGCACCCGATGTCCGCTCGAGCGGACTAGCTGCGCAGGGCCATTTTCTTTTGATTATATCTCCCGCATCCGGACTACAAATGAGGTCATTTTTGTACTCAAATTGAGCTCCGAAAGTCTTCTTTCCAATGACATCACTCTCACAATAAAATTATTTTTGTAGATAAAGTTATGACCAAAAGAGTGAAAATATGTCGACTTTTCTTAATCGTTTTTCATCCATTTTTGGCTAAACATCTTGGAGAAGATTATTTTTCACCCCTATTGGACTTTTTTATCAAATTTCTTGATCTTTGGGGTTTAGTTCTTGAACTCGGGGTTTGGGTCTTGACACGAGTGGTGGGGTTCAATCGACTGGCTCTCCTCTAGTGGCTTTTCAGTTGATGAAATTATGGGATTTTGTCGACTGGACTCATGAAGAGGGGTGTGGGTCGTTTCTTGTTGTGGTTGGTCGTGGTGGGGCCGTGGTGGTGTATTTCTTTGTTGTCATCCTCAGGGATGATGTGGGCTAGTTTAGCATGGTGTTTGAACATCGTTGGGTGCATGGTGCATTCGGATTTTTGGTGAGAACCATTTTGTGGGAGGTTTGGAGTTGGCCTTTGGGCAGGTTTTGTTTTGTATGTTGTTGGTTGTGTCGGGTGTGTGGCATGTAATGTCGTGACGGGTTATGTGGCGTCGTTATGTGGCATCGTTATATGGAACGTAGTGATTATACGTTCTTTTACGCTTATAAAACTCTAGTTTTATTCATGCATGTTGTAGGACGGATATGTGATCTTATGTGGTTATGGTGCATTTAAAGCTCCGATTTTATATATGCATGTGTTGCGCTGGTTGAAACTCTGATTATAAGATTATATATATTGGGGCAGATATTGGTCCCCCGTGAAAACCCGTAAAGATGCATATGTTGGGACGGATATTGGTCACTCGGTGAAAGTCCGTAAAGATGCATTAGTTGGGGCTGATAGTGGTCTTACAGTGAAAGTCCATGAAGATGTATGATGAGGGCGTATGTGGTCCTACGGTTTTACCCCGTGAAGTTATATGTTAACTCTGCATGTGTTGCGTTATGTGAATGACAAGTGTTGCATGTGGGGCTCGTGGGAGTCTTGGCTTGTAGAAGTTTATCTTTGCTGGTGAAGCATTATAGTAACTATGTATCAAAATTATTTTTGAGGTTCGCATGAGTAGTGATATATAACTATTTTTTCTAAGTGTTTTTCTCCTGAGACTCGTATGAGTTCATATATAAATCCATTTTCGAGACTCGTTTGAATTGAAAACCACACATCATTTTCCTAGCATGTTTAGCTTTTATTTCATACTTATCTAATTTCTGCTAAGCTTTGGCTCACTGTGTGGGAGTTAAAATATTTTTCAGGTACCGGCCACGCATGTTGATCTAGAGGAGCCAGTTGGGCCAAAAGATATGTAGTCTTTCTTTTTGTTCTTTTTAGATCATGTATGATTATCGCATGTTTTCGGTGTTAGAACCGTGTACTGTATGCTTTTTTGACGGTTATATTTATTGCATGTGTGTTTTACTTTGTGAGTAAACATCGGGTTGGGTGTTTTATATAGTTGTTATGGGTGTTTCTCGTGACCCGGAGTTTGGGGCGTGACATTAAGACAAAGAACGCTTGAAATTCTCAAGTGTGCTGACACAAATACATTTTAGGGTCGACACCTTAACTACTTTGCTTAAGATGTTTCAGGAACTCAGAATAAGAGGTTCCATACTTCGAGTTTTATGGGTCGACACCCAAACACCCTTTGGGAAACAAAATGGGTCAACACCAAAGAGAAATGGGTCGACACCAGAGCTACAAGTCATTTTCTGATTCCAAGTAAAAAAGAGTTAATACCAAAGCTTTTTGAGTCAACACAAATGTCCCTTTCGAAAACAAGAATTTTAGGTTGACACCAAACAAAGTTGAGTCAACACCAAAACAATCGAGACTGTCTGAAAGTTTCTAAGTCGACACCAAACGAAGATGAGTTGATTTTAAAAATCCCGAAGCTGACTGTAACCATTGAAGGGTTCTCCTTTCATGATGCAGTGAAATAAAATTTTAAACTTGAAGTTGTTGATCCTACTAAACCTCATGAGGCCAACTCTCACAAAATCGAAATGAGAATTCTTCCTCATTTCGCAAATCATATCTTTTTGCCTCAGTCTGGTAAGTTCGGTGATGTCACATTCATGCTTGTTTTTATTATGTCGTATATTCTTGAAGGAAAAAGGCTCTACCTTGGTTATTTGTTTATTTCGGACATACTGCAATCCCATCCTAGGTCTAATTCTTCTCTCTCACATGCTATGTATTTGACTCTTGTGTTTCGTTATTTTGGTGATGATTTGTCCACTGAAAAGGAAATCTCATTTTCAAAGCATGATTTGTTTGGTCAATCCACTTTGAAACACATGTAAATTTCAAAAGTTGATGAAAATTGGACCACTCGACGTGGTAATCTTACCTGTCTCTCCCATGCTTAACCTTTATCTAGTCGAACTCCTCTTTTCCCTGGTCATAAAATTTCTCCTATCCCTTTTGAGGCTGGTTCCCCCATTCCCCCTCATCCCAAATTGGAGATCCCTGGTTCGTCTTCCTCTTCTGTTCCTCCTGCTCCTCCTCATGTTGGTAGTTCTTCTTCAATTCCTCTAGTTGGTCCCTCCTCCCAGGAGTTTACTGATCTTGTCACCCTTATCAAGGGGTTAATCTTTGCTCTTGCATCTCTTCAAGAGTAGATTGATGCGGATCTTTATGACATAAGTTGTAAAGTATCCTCTATTTCTGATTCTGTGACCAAACTTGAGAAAACTAATTGCATTATGCAAATAAATGTAAAGCAAGCCTGTGATGCCGGAAAGTCACTGAGCAAGAAGATGAAACACAGTGTTGACTCCATTGTGAAGGCCAACTTAGCTATTCTCGAATAATTACGAAAGGAATAAGATGAGGGTGTGGTGATGGCTGTCCAGCAGAATTCTAGGAAAGTGAAAGAACATCTCTTATGGATCAAAGAGGCATGGGCTGAATAGTTCAAGCCTAAGAAAACCAAAGAGGAGAAAGAAGCAAGACTTAGGAGAGAAGCTGACTTGGCTTTGGCGGCCACTTTTGTAGCAATAGAAGCAGCTGAGAAGAAGGATGAGAGAGCTCAGGCCTCGAAAGAAAGGGCCTATAAAAGGAAGAAGAAACAAGAAGAGAAGAAGGCTTTTAAGAAACAGATGGATGACCTTTGATGACATCTTTTTGATGATTCCAAAAGGGGAGAAGGGAGAAAACAAAGAAGAAGGTTGAAGAAGATTGAGATTGAAGTTTTTTGTGTTTTGCTATTTTGAAGGATAAGATGTAATTGTAAACATTTACTTTTTTGATAATTTTTGATGGATGAAAACATTAAGTTTTTTATAAGTGTTAGTTATTTTTGAAAAAACAGTTAATATGTTGAATGTATGCAATGATATTTTTATGAATATCTTTATCAAATTCATACTATCTGTTATGTGATTGTCTTAGAAATCATATTGAACTGCTTAGTGTTAATCTAATGCCATATTGTGATTGAATGTCATAAGAATATTGTGTTTGATGTTTTGGATTTGTCAAAAGTTGCATAATGTATGCTGTTCACATTGTTATGTTGAGCTTATTGGACACTTGAACATTTTGATTGATGTACAATTTTTAATGAATTCAGAATACTTCTTTTAAAGCTTAGATAAGACATTGTTGTTGAATGTCACATTGCTATGCTTGCTTAATTTGATTAAGGTATAAAGATAAGAGAAATTTTTTTGTTGAAAATCTTTTTAAACATTTTCTAAAATATGCTATAATCATCAAAAAAGAAAAGATTGCCAGCCCAATGACCTTTTAATTAGATTTTGATGATTTTAATAATTTATTTTCTTACAATTAAGTTGATTTAAAAATATAATATTTAATTATTTCTAAAAAGAATAAGTGTTGACACTATATGACAAATAAGTCGACATCTTATGCTATTTGTGCTAACACTTTGCATCAAATGGGTTGACACTCAGTATTTCTGTGAAGAATATTTTGTGTCGACACCAATCGATAATTGGGTCGACACGTTATGGCAAAGCACACTTGAAATCCTTAAGTGTATCGATACAAATTCAATTTAGGATCGACACCTTAACTACTTTCTTTAAGATTTTTTAGGAACTCAAAATGAGCCGACACCAAATGATTTTGGGTCGACACCTTTAGTATTGGATCGAGATTCATTTTGAGTCAACACCAAAGTATTTTGAGTCGACACCAAATGATCCTTTGGGTTCCAGACTTTGGGTTTTATGGGTCGACACAAAATTTACATAGTCGACACCAAAACACCATTCGAAAAACAAAATGAGTTAACACCAAAGAGAAATAGATCGGCACCAAAGCTACAAGTCATTTTCTGATTCCAAGTCAAAAAGGGTCAACACCAAAACTTTTTGAGTCGACACAAATGTCCCTTTCGAAAACAAGAGTTTTGGGTTGACACCAAACGAAGTTGAGTCGACACCAAAACAACTGAGACTGTTTGAAATTTTTTCAGTCGACACCAAACGAAGATGAGTTAACTCTAAAAGTCCCGAGATTGATTGTAACTTTCTGAGTTGACACCAAATAATATTGAGTTGACACCAAAGTTTCACTAATTGATTCATGAGTCGACACCACTGTGTGGGTGAGGTAAAAATAGAAATTGGATCGACACCAACAAAGATTTGAGTCAAAACAACCACTTGAAAAATCATGCTATAGACATTTTGTGTCGACATCTACGACAAATTTCAAATCTCATGCTGGTTTCAACGGTTGAATTTCAGAGCATTAATTGCCTCTACCAACCCACCAACGGTCATTTACTTCAGATGGCTATACAATGAGTTAATTTTTAGAGCTTCATAGATCTGGACACTATTCTATTGCTTAAAAAAAAGTTTAAAATCTTCAAGAAAGCATTTATTACTCAATTACTTCTCCAGTCGATTCTCACTCTTTTTTGTTCATTTATTTTTAATCATTTGTAAAGAGGGTGAGTTAATGAATCTTTGATTATCTCATTTATTGTAATAGATGGTGAGCCACCCTTAATCCTTTAAGAGAGTGAGTAATCTTATTTAAAGAAGAGCTCGAGTTAGTTTAGAAAAACGGGGGTTATTTTGTAGGAACTATTTGAGACTGTAAAAGGCTTTTGAATGTTCTTGTAAAGCATTCGATCCTAGTGGATATTTTTAAGGGGAGTCTTAAGGAGTAGACATAGGTTTGAAAAAAAATTAAACTATTATAAATTTTGGTGTCTAGTTCATTTTTTCTTTCCCTAACCTCTTTAATTTTTTTATTACTTTATTGTCTGCCATATTTGCTTATAAAATTAAAAGATTTTGTAAAAAGTTTTTAAAATTATTATTATTGTTTTAAAACTTAATTCACCTCCCTTTTGAGTTGCCTAAACTAACAATGAAAGATGCAGAGGTAGCAAGAACAACACTCCAATGGGCGTCGATGAGTGACGAAGGTGAAGACGAAGAAGATGACGATGCGCCAACAAACACAAGAGGATGACGAAGCTGACGATACGCGCCGACAAAGTCGATGATGCGCCGACGAAGAGGACAACGAGCCACTAGATCTCTGAAGACGAAAAAGGCAATCGGAGTGATTCTCACCAAGAGATCTTCAATGTTGTTGACTTATTCAGGTTTATGGCTGCTAGCCTTATGTTAATTCAAGTTTTTAAAGCTTAAATGCTTTTCAGAAACAATCACAAAAATGACATTTATTTGGTTATAAGGGATATTTTACTGCCCGGTGAGAAGACAGAAGAAGGGGACGCCGATGATGTCGAGACAATGATTAGGGACACCAAAGAGAAAAGTCTTACCTTTCACATATGATGGAAAGAAAAGTTAACAATTGAATATATATTAAATTCAAACTTTAAATATGATAGGAAAAAAGTCTAATATTTTAAATAAAAGTAAATCGATCATAAAAAATTATCCCGATTTATGATGAGACTAAAATTTGTAAAAAAAAAACTCTAATATGATTAAAACTTTTATGAGGTCTAATAAAATGATTAATTCTCAAATTTCACACACACACACACACACAAGTTCATAACAAATGTCCTATGTGACAATGTGTTATCGGCTATGCATGATGTGTATAACGATGATAATTAGGTTTTTAGCTCAAATTAAAGTAAAATGAACAACTGTAGAGATAAATAATCTCAGTGTAAATCTTTAGGCATTGCCTAAGATGATATTTATGTAGAACTCTACCTATTTGCGTGTTGAGGTATAATAAATTTAAAACAAGTGTTATAGCTATTTTGAAAGTCAGAGATGTATAAGTGTGTGGGATGACCTTTGGCTAGTTCACTTAAATAGTAAAAAATAAATCAAAGGGGGGAATGAGACTTGTGCCTATACATGAGTCATGAGTGATGGTAACCCAATTTACATGAATGAAGATCCTAGGAAATAAGTTCATATACTATTCACTTGTAGTTGTTAAGTACTATCATCTTTATTTGAGAGTCTATCCCTATGGTGTAAATAGTGCATACTATAATAGTTGAGGGTTGAGCAATGCTCTTAATGGATTCATAGCCTTAGCCATTTTAAAGATGGTGTGTTTAGTTGTAGTGCACACTTGATGGATTGACCTATGTGAGTGTAGAGATGATGCCGCTTCTTATGAGAGCTTAAGTAGGTTCACTAGAGCACTCATGAAGATCCAGATAGAGCGCATGGCCACTTAGTGTCACCACGCGTTGAACAAACTTTGATTAGAAAGTCTTAAGTGGGTGACAAGTACGGTCATGTTACACTAAAAAAATTTTGGTTAATAGAAATATTATATTTTACCAAGTTCTTGTGACCCCAACTTGTTTATTCTAAATGTCGATTCATAATCCAAAAAGTCACCATCATAATGCATTAAATGGTTGTGTCCCATTATCAAATTTTATATATTTTGATATAGTGGGGGATTGTTGGCATTTTACATAATATTTTATTATTTCAAAATACAAAATTTAAGAAAATATACTTTTAATTTTTGAAATAGTGGGGGATTGTTGGTATTTTACATAATATTTTATTATTTCAAAATACAAAATTTAAGAAAGTATACTTTTAATTTTTTTTCTATTAGAAAAAAAGGTGAGTCAACGCAATGCATATTTAACATATCATAAATTGACTTTTTACTCTATATCGTTACAAGATGGCTTATAATTGGGTTTTCAATGTATTTAAATGTTATTATATGAGTAATGCTTATGAATGCATTATATTAGAAAACGTTTCATCTTTTAAGATAATGAAATTTGGGTTTTAATACTATTATTTTAATATTATAACATGTGTCCTAATTTCTTATTCAAATGCTTATAATGTCTAGTTTGCCATTCGGTTGACGAAATAATGTTCATGAATTCTATATCTTTTGCCTGGGAATCTTGCTTCTATATATAATGGTGTACAAGTGCATGAAAAGGAGTAGTTAACTCTTTTTATCATCAGTATACAAAAAATCTTTTTCTATGAGAGATGGTGGGTGGTGTGTTTTGAAATATTATGTAAGTATATATTTTGTACGATCTTAGGACGATCAATAGAGTTATTCTTAACACCTTCATATTTGCGGGTGTACATTTGTGGGAAAGCGACAGTTGAATCTTAGAGGTTATGACACTATAATTTGATGCACCGAGTCATGTACTCCGATGGACAAAAATCTACTTTTAAAGACAGTGAGATGTCTCATCCCTTTTCGATAAGTTTTTGCCCTTTATTTTATTATTATTATTATTTATTTATTTATTTAATTTCCTAATTTCCTAATTTATTTTTTCCCTCTATTTCCTACAATTCAACCAAACCAAGTGTTGATCTTTATTTGAAAATGAGAAAATGAAAGTGATGAAGTTGATCTTAGACTTTATAGCCTTGTAGTTGTGGTTTTGTATGAGAAAAACGATAACTTTGTTGACAAAGTTTTTTTTGATGAAAAGTATATTTGTGATAAATCTATTTAAATGCCATTATATAAAATATGCATATATTATTTTTGTTAGAATTTCTCTATGAGTTTTGCTCACCTTAAGCGGGTTAAATTTGTAGGTTGGCTTTGGAATTAGCCACGGCATGGGTTGAAGGTGGAGATATGTAAACATGCATGAAATGTTATGATTTTCTATTTTACATTTAAGCTTCTTTTATTTGAAGGAATGTAATGAGTAATTGACTGATATGTAAAAGTGCCATCTAGTAAATTAGACTATGCTAAGCCCCGATTTGGCCAAGTGGTGGAAAACTCAGCTTAAAAACGGGACAAAATGGAAATTTTAAGAAAAGGTCCATCCGAACGGAATAAGCCCGTCGTGACGAATTGAACCAAAGAGGTTTCCGTTCAAACGATTTTGCAAAGAAAGATTTCCATCTAGACGAAAATAACGGCATTCGAACGGACCAAGTGTTTCAATTCTGCATGAACCCTACAAACATGGGGCGTGAATTGTGCTTATAAAAAAAGAGCATGGGGCAACCTGATATTGATCTTATTATAGACTTGAAGAAGGCTTACGAAGGCATGACTGAGGCTCGAAAGGTGGTGAGAAAATGGAAAGAGAGGCTTGAGAATCCAAGCTTCTTCAATTCTGCATGGATCGAGGTCGAAAAATGAACGGCTAATCTTCTCTTTCCTAGGACTTGATGAATCTCTAGTCGGTATTCTAGTTTTAGTTTGATTTCTAGTTCTTTTAATTCAGTTTCGACTTTCGTTGTATGATTTTAGTTTGTTGACTTTTGATCCACGAGTTTTAAAGTTGAAATCTAGTTTTTGTTTTTACTTTCTGTGATTGTAAATTTGAGATCATGCAATTCTTTTCTTTTTTTATTTCTATCCAAACGTGAGATAGCATGTACTTTGATTAGACATATCGAACTGGATTTAAATAGATGACTTGTGCCAATCTAGATATACTATGCTAAGTTTGGGTTGATCAATATCTTCTTGACAATCCGTATTAAACTTGTAGCAGGGGTAGGATTAAAGTTGAACTGTTTGAATGGAATAGAATCGTAGCGAGACTAAAATATCGGTTATGGTGGATTCAAAACTCTTAAAATCCTTTTCTCTCATCTAAAATCAATTATTTTTGTCGTATTTAATTTCAATTTTTAGAATAATCAAAATCAAACAAATCTTTTGATAAGAAAAATTGGACAAAAACTTTTGAATTATAAGAATTTGTAACTTGGCCTTCCAGTCCCTATTGGAACGATATTCGAACTTAACCGCTATCCTAGGGGTTAGCTATTTTTTTTATGATTTAATTATTATTATTGGTATGGTACGTTAACGAACTAGTAATGCTACATCATACTTTCTCTTTTAATATTATAATTATGATGTTTAAGTATGAGAATTGTATGTTTTTCCTATTTATTGAATGCTTGATGATAGGGAAGATGAGTGAACATTTAAGTAAAATAAAGTATTTACAAATTTTTCTGATTTGTCCTCAACTTCAATATTTTTCTTGAGAGCTAGATGTAACCAAATAAAGTGTTTCTTGAGTCTAAACTGTTTATTTTTCAAAGATCTACTTCCATGAATTTTCGCGAAGGTTAAAAATGAGTTTTAGATGACCAAAGTTAATTTTAAACACAAAGAGGTGATTAATCTATCCAGATTTTCTGTACAAAGTAATCCACTTTAGAGGTCCACGATTTTTGCTCTTTCCACCAAAACTTTCTAGTTGTTATACAATAGATTTTGGAGTTACCAAAATCTTGCCACCGGTTTCAAGTCATTTGGACTTAAAATGAATTTATTATAAATTATCTATCAAAAAGTGTTGAATTTGTAATAGTTTGTAAAGAAGTAAAAATCTGTTTTATTTAGCATGCATTCAGATTGGGGGTTTTGAGACCATGTGAAAAAGTGAACACAATGAGATTTTCACATAATTAAATTTTTTTTTTTTTTTGATGACAGAGGAACCACCTCAAGGCAAGGCCTTTTGGACCCACCCCTAAGGTGTAAACCTCCGGATACCTATAATCACCCGCAAATCACAGGTATCGATTAAGTCAGGGCCCTTCTAGCGAGAATCGAGCACAAGACTTTCGAGTTTACAGCTGATTCCAGTGACGACCTTAAACCGTTGAACTACCCTGACTGGTTAATTTTCTTAATTTGGACTTCAAATAAATTTAACATAATTTCTCAAAATGGAGTGATTGCGCAGAATTTTCTAAAGAATGCTCTTCTTTCAAAACCATTTCCACTTATCTTTTTTACTTCTCAAGTTATATCAAAAATATTTTTTTAACCTACTTAAACACGTTTATGATATAATATTTTCTTATAAAATCTCTTAACATCTACTTTTAATGAATAACCAATGAAGACTAAAAGGTGGGTGTTATAGGTCCAAACATTCTAAAATATCCACATACACAAAAAAATATGTATTGGCTTCACTAATCAAAATACTTAAAACAAAGATAACAAGTTCCTTGGGTCACATTTTCATTCAACAAATTGCTTATTTTCGGATCATCCTCACCTACCATCATTTCCTCTTTGACATAAATTAGTTCTGATTTCTAAATATTTGATAGTCATCATGCATGCACGTTGCAAGGCATCAAATGCGACATCATTCAATGAGTTCATATGAACTATGAAGTTGTATAGAACATTGAAAAAGATGCATTGCATTTCAAAATTAACAATGGTTGTTTTCTCTTTCGCATTTCAAATGTTATTTCAACGGATGACTCCAATACGAGTGCAGCATTTGAGAAACTCGTACTCGTTTCTAGGGCCTACCCGGCTGCCCCTAAATAAAATTTTAATATTATTATAATAATATTTAAAGTAATTTTATTATAAGTTCTATTATTAAATAATAGAGTTTGAGTCCCGTAATAAATTTTTTTCATAATTTTAGTCATATGCAATAAGTGATAGATTTATCAGTTCATAAAACTGATACATTAGTTAAATGAAAATGTATCACTTCCCATTCCCAACAGTTATGATGACTTGATAATGTATCACTTGAATTTTTTCGTTTGTCCAAAACGCGAAATATTAACTCTTAAAGAAGAACAAATTAAATATAATATAATTATTCCAAATTTGATAGGACTTAATCTCTTAAAATAAAAATTGTAGAACTAAATATTTTATAAGGTCTAAAAAAAGGACTAATCTTTAAAATTTTTTAATATTTATTCAAAATATTTTAAAATTATATAAATTTATCTTTCTTTTTCTTTACATATAATTAATATTTACCCACTATTTTTTTTTCTTCCAAGAAATAAGCCGCCCATAACTCTTGTGTCCATCTATACTCTTGTGGTCACTCAAATATGAAGAAAATTTAATTTCATGCTGTGTGTGTTGAAAAACATTCTAACAACCTAGGTCACTCCTTTGACCTATTTTTTTTGGACCCAAACAGCAATGAGGAAGAGCAGAACACCATCAACGAACTTGTGAAGCTCTGTAATGTCAACGTCTGCTTAGTTTTTACATGAACAAAAATCTCTTTAGTGTAAAATAATGAAGAGAATATATTGCCTTTGAATGAATTCATTGAATCAAAAGATGTAACTTTATACAAGAGATTTTCTACAATCATGCTAATCATACATCTCACATTCATGCTAATCATACAAGAGATTTTCTACAATCGTGCTAATCTAATCTAGGTAATTTAAGTATAATAGGAATATAAGAATTACAGCAAATACAATATATATTTATCCCATATGTAACCCATGAATATTGTGATATCATTGACCTTTTCAACACTCCTCCTCAAGTTGAAGAGTGAATGTCAAGAACTCCTAACTTGCGTATTGTGGTTGAGAAAGCTTCCTTTTCCAATGGTTTGGTGAATACATCCGCAAGTTAATTTATCGAAGCAGCATATTTGGTTATAATCGAACTGTCTTGTATTTTGTCGCAAATAAAATGACAATCCATCTTTATATGCCTGGTTCTTTCATGAAAAATGGGATTGGCTGCTATGTGTAAAACTGCTTTGTCGCAATATAACAATGCCAATTTCGGATCTAATATTCATAAATATTTCAACAATGAGTGTATCCAAGATAATTCACAGCGTGTTCCCGTCATGGCTCTATATTTGGCTTTCGCTGAGGAGAGAGACATAATTTTCTGTCTCTTTGTTTGCCAAGAAATAAGAGAAGATCACAAAAAACACACTAACTCGTGATGGATCTACGAGTTGTCGGACAACTAGCCCAATCTGAATTCGGAAAGGCTCGCAAAGATAAATTATTCTGAGAAGGAAAAAACAAACCCTGCCTTGGATTACTGTTCAAATAACGCAACACACACAAAGCACATTCCATATGTGGTTTGCGTGGTGCATACATGAATCTGCATAACGCATGTACCGAATAAGTGATATCCAACCAGGTAATAGTCAAATAAATCAGGCGTCCAACAAGTCGCCTATATTGAGATGGATCTCTAAGCAATTCACCTGCATTCGAGAGTTTTATGTTTTGCTCCATGGGAAAGTTCATAAGTTTAGCACCCCAAAATCCACCATCCTTTAGAATTTCCAAAGTGTATTTTCGTTGTGAGATAGAAATACCTTTCTTTGGCCAAGAAACTTCAATGCCTAGAAAATACTTCAAATCACCCAAATCATTAATCTAAAAATGGCTATGAAGAAATTGCTTAAGAGCAAATATGGCAGTGAGATCATTACCGGTAATAAAAATGTTATCAACATATATCAACAAAGCTGTAAAGGATTTTCATTTTTGATATGTGAACAACGAGTAATTTGCTTTGGATTGAACAAATTCGGCAGCTTGGATAGTTGTAGAAAATTTGGCAAATCATTGATGAGAAAGCTTGCTTTAAGCCATATAATGACTTGCTGAGGTGACACACTAGATTCTCCCCTATCGCTGAAGACCAGGTGGCAGAGACAAAAATTTCTTCATGGAGATCACCATGAAGAAAAGCATTGTGGACATCAAGTTGGTGAAGAGACCAATTCTGGGCAGCGGCCAAAGTTAATAAACAACGAGTAGTAATCATTTTGGCAGTAGGAGAAAAAGTGTCATGATAATCAATACCTTCCATCTGTGTGTATTCTTTTGCAACAAATGTGCTTTGTAATGCTCATTAGTACCATTTGAGTGACGTTTAATTTTGTAAACCCAACGACATCCAATAGGCTTCTTACCAGGAGGAAGAGAAGTGAGAGACCAAGTTTGGTTGGTTTCTAAAGCGGTCAATTCAGATTGCATTGCTTCTTGCCAATGGGAATGAGAAGTTGCTTTGGTGTTGAAGGTAGGCTCAATGTCCTGACTGACAGTACCAATAAAGGAGCGATGATGTGGTGAGTAACGATTATTACAAATTAAATTTCCAAAGAGGATACTGTGTAACTTTTTGTGAACCATATGACGAAGGCGGTAATTGTTTGTAAGACGTCACTTGGTTGCAAACATAATCATGTAATGCCGTGGGAGGAACATGAGGTCATTGAGAATGATGTAACGCTAGTGTAGGAGGAGGACTAACAAGAGTGTGCTGAACATGGCCCAAAGGAGGAGGTGAATTAGAAGGTGAAATAGACGAAACTGATTCTAGAGATGTGTATGAATTGGTTCCTATGGTGGAGTTGGTTAGACGATTGAAAGGGGTCCCGAAGAGGAAGGATTAGATACAAAAAGAGAAATGACGGGTGTTGAATTTGGGAAAGTGGATGGAGTGAACTCATAGGAAAAAATTTTTGTATAAAAAACATCACGACCAGTGAACACTTGATGGGTTGCAATGTCATAGAGCTTGTAAGCTTTCTAACCAACCGGATAACCAATAAAAACACAACGTTTGACTCGAGGAGCAAATTTATAAGGAACATGCACATCAGTAGCATATGCAAGACACCCGAGAACCCTAAGAAGAGAATAAAAATGAATCTTACCATAGAGCTGTTCAAAAGGAGTTTGGCGAGAAAGAAGAGGTGTGGGCAAACAATTAATTATATGGATGGCAATGAAGATACATTCTGCCCAAAATCGTAAATGGAGATGGGCTTGAAAGCGAATGGCTCGAGTTGACTCAAGAATGTGGCGATGTTTGCGCTCTACAATCCCATTTTGTGGAGGGGTATAAACACAAGAATGTTGTTAAGTTGTGCCTTTTTGTTTACAAAGTTCCCGCATAGGAAATAATTCCTCCCTATTATCAACCTGAATGTTAGCTATGGACGCATTGAATTATGTTTGGACAAAAGAGAAAAAAATGGCAAGTAAATGCTGTGTTTCACTTTTGTGATACATAAAAAATACCTATGTGAATCTAGAATAGTCATCCACAATAGTTTTAAAAAAATTTAGCAGCAGAATATGGGTAATTTTGTAAGGGCCCTAATTGTCACAATGAATTAATTTAAAAGGTCTAACAGATGAAATTGAGCTAGTAGAAAAAGGAAGCTGATTCTGCTTTCTAAGTGCACAAACATCACAAGCATTATTGGGCTTGAAAGAAAAATTTAACAAATTTTTGGCCATAAAATCTAATCTAAATAAATGCCCCAATCGGCGACGCCACAAGGCGGTGGAGGAGGTGACTTGAGAACATGTTGAGCAGCTAGCAATGGATGCTGGGGATCGGATTTTATGATTTTATTTCTCCGGTGCTATCGCAACCAAGTAAGAAAGTTCGTCTAGTTGTTTTTCTAAACCAATCGTCATCCTCGTCATTAAGTCCTGCAGAATACACCAATGTGGGAAGAAGGTTACTGAACAATTGAGAAATCTTGTAACTCGATTCACAGACATTAAATCCACCTTAAAAGATGGAACACCAAGCACATTTTTTTAAAGAAATAACTGAATTCAAGACTAAAGTCCCAGTATATGTAATCGGAGCCTCTTCTCCACTTGGCATAACAACTTGTGGCAAAAGAGTGTTCTCTCTATTGTTGACAAGTAAAGTTGGAGATGAAGTAATGTGGTTTGTTGCACCACTATCAATAATTGTGAGGTCCTGACCCGTTTTTTTTTTCGGCGTTTTTCGACGCGCGTTTAGTGTTTTCGTTGCTGCATGTTTATATGCGTTTCGATGCATGATCAAGTTTAGATATGCATGCGGGGTTGGTTCCTGAGGTAGTTGGGCGCTATGATGCAGGTTTTTTAAAAAAAGGGATTTTTCGTGGCTTATAAATATCTTGCGTTAGATATTTTCAAAAGATATTTTTAAAATTTCTTAGCGAAATTTTCTCTTTTTCCTCTCTATCTTCTCTTTAACTTCTCGAAGGCCCGGGTCTCGATTTTTAACGATCTAACAGTGGATCCTTGTTATTGGCATCGTGGTCTACGCATCCATCCGGACAGAATTTTATTTCGGCGAAGCTTGGTTTTGCACGTGGTTTGAGTCGTTGAGTTTTTAACTCAAAGAGGTAGGATCCTAGACTCTCATGTCTTATAAGGGTGCTATGTGTAATCGTGTGTGCTTCTATCAGTTAAAACTGCATGAAAAACCGTTTTGTGTAAAAAATGGGGTTTTGGTTTAAAAACCTATTTTTTTATCGTTTTTAGTGGATAGAATCGAGTGTAAAGTGTTTCTTTCGAGGTTTTGGTGTTAAGCTTGGGAGTGGGTATGTCCAAGGGTGTTGGATGGGAGTTTGGAGGCGTTGATTCGAGGTTTGGAGGGTTAAAACAGTGGCTCAAAAACTGTTTTCGCCTGGGTTTAGTCGACTGGATCGTGGGATCAGTCAACTGGATCATGGTTCAGTCGACTGGATTGTCGGATCAGTCAACTGGATTGTCGAATTAGTCAACTGGATAGTGTTTTTTGGGCATTTTTGCGAGATTCCAGTAGGGCATTTGGGTCGACTGGAGGGGAATCCAGTCGACTGGATTCTTGGGCTGGTTGTTTTTTTTTTTTTGGTGGTTGGATCCTTGGTTTTTAATAGTATTCAGTTGATTGATATATGGGATTAGTCGATTGAAATACTGTTGGATTTTTTTTGGGGTTTAGTTGGTTGTGTTGTGGCTTCGGGGGTCGTGTCGTGACCTCGGGTGTTTGTGTAGGTGCCACCTCGAATTGACGAGCATGGTTAGATGTGGGTGTGGTGCACGGTTAGGTGCGTGGTGTTTGTTTTTCGTTGGGTGTGGGGCGCGTTTGGGCCCGTGGTTCTTTTTGTGAAAAATGTGTTGGTTTGTTAAAATCGGGGTTTTATGGGCTTGGTGTTGGCCTACGGGTTAGGCTTGGTCTTGTGGGTTGTTGGCTGTCTATGTGAGTGGATGTCAGGTTATATGACGGATGGCGTCATAATATAAAGTTTATAGGTGGCTTTATGCATTTATAATTCTCGTTTTATTTATGCATGATATAAGACGAAAATGTGGTCATATATGGTTTTTGAAATGTAAGACGGAAATGTAGTTTTACGTGATTTTAAAACCTAAGATGGAAATGTGGTCTTCTGGGATTTTGTAATGCGGACGAAAATGTGGTCCAATGAATGTTAGCACCCTGGCTAATGATGGATGAAAACGTGGTCCAATATATGTTAACTCTAGTTAAGAGTGCATGTGTGTGTGTGTGCAAATTGGAAGGACGAAAATGTGGTCCTAACGATGCACTTGTGTGCGAGTATCTGAAGGACGGAAACGAGATCTTGAAAAGGCATGTGTTGCGTGTGTTGCACGTAATGTGTTAGGCGAATTGCATGTATTGCATGAGTTATCTTCGGTTATTGTAGAGCTGTTATTGGGGCTTGGTAGAGTCGATTTAGATATGTATACCTGTGCTACATACATATACCTATTTTCTTTTGGGACTCGTGCGAGTCGTGCTATCAAACTTGTTTTAAAACTATTTTTTGACTCTGGCGAGTTGTGATCTAAATCTGTTTTCAAACTGTTTTAATGCTTGAAAGAGAGTCAAAAGCTGCACCTCATTTTCTAGCATGTTTAGCTTGTAGTTCATGATCTGTCTAGCTTTTGCTGAGTTTTGACTCACGGTGTAGAATTTGAAATATTTTCAGGTATCAATTATGCAGATTGATCCAGGGTTCCTAGAGAGGTAGAAGATCTGTAGTCTTTCTTTTTGTTCTTTTGTATCATGTATGTTTACATGTTTTTTCGGTGTTAAAACCGTGTAATGTAAGCCTTTTTGACAGTTATATACAATGCATGTATGATTTAATTTGAGAGTGTGTTCTCGGGTTGGGTGTTATATTTGGTTGCTTGTGGGTGTTTCACGGGACTCGGAGTTTGGGGCGTGTCAACTTGGCATCAGAGCTCTGAGTTCGAATACCCAAGAGCCGTAGGAAGAGGGTGTATCACAGTGTGAGGTTAAAGTGCGTGTGCTTGACTGCATGTGCTTAGATGCTTTGATAACATGAATGTGTTAGCATGTTAAGCATGAGAATGTTGTGTATATGTGAGTATGGGGGTTGAACTATGGGATTGATTAGTCCTCCCTTTGGGCGTTTAAATTAACAAACTTGGGAGCCAAGTTAGAAACGCGTTTAGCTGACGTGATTTCTGGCCAGAAATCTGAGTAGGTTGTCCAGATTGACACGTCATTCTTGTCGGTTCTCCTCGATATGTGGAGTTTGTTTAGCATGAACCTATGTGACTACGTGTTAGCATGCTTATGGGCTTTGTTTATGTTCATGCTATGTGCTGCGTCCTATATTATGTCTTTTTCATATAGACGCGAAGTCCGCGAGGAGAGGGTGAGGCCGTGGTCGAGGCCGTGGCCGTGGTGTTGGCCAAAGGGATGTTCCTATTCTAATGCTGGGGATGCAAATGCTCCCCAAGGACCTGTTGACGCGGTAGAGTTGCTGTGTGCGCTGGTGGACTCCATCGGTCAGTTGGTTGAAACTGCTAGAGGTGAGACCGTTAGAGAGAGAGTGTCTGAGTCGAGGGCGATGGTGGCGATGAGAGAGTTCAGACGTCATGACCCTCCGATCTTTGTTGGGGATCCCAAAATATTGTTGCGACAGAGTGGTTGGAATTGATGACCCGAATCCTTGACACGTTGTAGATAGGTGAGGATGAGTTGCGAGTTTCTTTGGCCACCTATCAGTTGAGAGGTAATGCTCACGCATGGTGGAAATATGCCAGAAACACTGTGGGGGTCACATGGGTAGCCTTTACGGGAGTTTTTCTAGGAAAATACTTCCCGACTTCAAAAAGGGACTTATACAGGGAGGAGTTCTACAGATGGATATCATGTAGTATCAGGACAGATTTACGAGCTTATCTCGGTTTTTGCCAGAGTTGGTGAGTACAGACGAGCTGTGTTCGATCATCTACGCATCCATCCAGACAAAATTTCATTTCGGCAAAACTCGATTTTGCACGTAATTTGAGACATCGAGTTTTTAACTCAACAAGATAAGATCCTAGACTCTCATTTCTTATAAGTGTGCTACGTGTAATCGGGTGTGTTTCTATTGGTTAAAACTGCATGAAAAATCATTTTGTATAAAAAATAGGATTTTGGTTTTAAAACCTATTTTTCGTCGTTTTCGGTGAATGGAATCGGATGTCGAGTGTTTCTTTCGAGGTTTTGGTGTTAGGCTTGGGCGTGGATATGTCTGAGGGTGTTGGATGGGAGTTTAGAGGCGTTGATTCGAGATTTGGGGGGTTGAAACAGTGGCTCAAAAACTGTTTTCACCTGGGTTCAGTTGACTAGATCATGGGATCAGTCGACTGAATCATGGTTCAGTCGACTGGATCGTTGGATCAGTCGGCTGGACAATGCTTTTTGGGCAATTTGGCGAGATTTCAGTAGGGTGTTTGGGTCGACTAGAGGGGGGTCCAGTCGACTAGATTCCTGGGCTGGTTGTTTGTTTTTTTGGTGGTTGGATCCTTGGTTTCTAATTGATTTTCAATGGTATTCAGTTGATTGATATATGGAATTAGTCGACTAAAATACTGTTGGATTCTTTTTGGGGTCCGATTGGTTGTGTTGTGGCTTCGGGGGTCGTGTCGTGACCTCGGGTGTTTATGTAGGTACCGTCCTCGGATTGACGGGCATGGTTAGATGTGGGTGTGGTGCACGGTTAGGTGCGTGGTGTTTGTTCTTTGTTGGATGCGAGGCGTGTTTGGGCCTATGGTTCTTTTTGGGGAAAAGGTGTTGGTTTGTTAAAATCGAGGTCTTATGGGCTTGGTGTTGGCCTCTGGGTTAGGCTTGGTCTTGTGGGTTGTTGGTTGTCCATGTGAGTGGATGTCGGGTTATGTGACGGGTGGCATCATGATATGAAGTTTATACGTTGTTTTATGCATTTATAATTCTCGTTTTATTTATGCATGATATAAGACGGAAATGTGGTCTTATATGATTTTTGAAATGTAAGACAAAAATGTGGTCTTATGTGATTTTAAAACCTAAGACGAAAATGTGGTCTTCTGGGATTTTGTAATGTGGATGGAAATGTGGTCCGATTAATGTTAGCCCTGGCTGACGATGGACAGAAACGTGGTCCAATATATGTTAACTCTAGTTAACAGTGTATGTATGTGTGCGTGGAAATCGGAAGGACGAAAACATAGTCCTAACGATGCACTTGTGTGCGAGTATCTGAAGGACAGAAACGAGGTCCTGAAGAGGCATGTGTTGCATGTAATGTGTTAGGTGAATTGCATGGATTGCATAAGTTATCTTCGGTTATTATAGAGCTGTTGTTGGGGCTTGGTAGAGCCGGTTTAGATATGTACACCTGTGCTGCATACATATACCTATTTTCTTTTGGGACTCGTGCGAGTCGTGCTATCAAACATGTTTTAAAACTGTTTTCTGACTCTAACGAGTCGTGATCTAAATCTATTTTCAAACTGTTTTAAGGCTTGAAAGAGAGTCAAAAATTGCACCTCGTTTCCTAGCATGTTTAGCTTGTAGTTCATGATCCGTCTAGTTTCTGCTGAGCTTAGACTCACGGTGTGAGATTTAAAATATTTTTCAGTTTTCGGTTACGCAGGTTGATCCGAGGTTGCTGGAGATACGGAAGATCTGTAGTATTTCTTTTTTTTTCTTTTATATCATGTATGTTTACATGTTTTTTCGGTGTTGGAACCGTGTAATGTAAGTCTTTTTGGCAGTTATATGCAATGCATGTATGGTTTAATTTGAGAGTGTGTTCTCGGGTTGGGTGTTATGTTTGGTTGCTTGTGAGCGTTTCACGGGGCCTAGAGTTTGGGGCGTGACAATAATTAATTGATGAAGGCGTAACAATTCTTGTAACAAATCAGAAGAGGCATTAATAGCATTCGCCTTAGGATTGGCCAATTGTGATGTCCTTTTACCATGCACGATAGATAATATTTGCTAGATTTGCAAACCAGAAAGCCCATTTGTTACTGTCTGCATTTCATGCATCATTGGATGCTCATTGACATTATTGACTGAAGACTGATGGCTATTGTTGTGATTAGAATGAGTGCCCCCTCGATTGGACCTGTTTGATGGATACCCTTGATTAGAATGGGTGTCTTGGTGGATACCCATTCAACTTCCAACATGTGTCTCGCACATGATGGTCTTGATCACAGTAAGAGCAATGTAAAAGTTTTCCATTAGATGATTTGGAATGAGATGAAGAACCTTGTCCATGTCAAACAGCCAGAGCTATTGGTTCATCTCTTTGAACAACCATGGCTGAGGTCTCTGTTATCTCACGTGTAGTGCCCAGGCTTCGCTTATTCTCTTCTTGTACAATAGAAAAGTAAGCCTTCGTAACATCTGGTAGTGGATTCATCAATAGGATCTGTGCTTAGATTGCACTGTAGGACTCATTGAGTCCCATGAGAAAGTGAATCAATATGCGTCTCTTATTATCCACTCCACAAGAGCAAATAATGTCATTATAGGATCTCAGTTCATCCCATAATTTTTTTAGCATTGTGTAGTAAGCCGCAACAGTCATCTGATCTTGAGTGAGACAAGTAATGTTCCTCTCAATCTGAAAAATATGAGGGGCATTGTTTTGAGAAAAATGATCCCGAAGGTATTCCCATACCTCCTGGGCAATGGTCGAAAAAATAACGCTGCATGCAAGATTTGGTGTGAGTGAATTGAGAATCCTAGAAAGGATCATATCGTTGCATTTTTTCCATGATGCATAGTCGTCTGGTCTGATAATGGTAGGCGGTGTTGTGATAGTCCCATCTATGAAACTCAACTTAGATTTGGCGTTCAAAGAGATGGTCATGGCTCTACACTAGGTCGGATAATTGTCCCCATTGAGGGGCTCGGAAATAAGCACCATTTCGGGATGGTCGGAGTGGTGGAGAAAATATGGATTGACGGTATTGGGTTTGCCTCCTTTCGAAGATTGCAGGTTTGCCATGATGATGGAAAACTGTAATAAAAGAGGCAAAAAAATAAAAGAGGACAGAGAGCTTGGGTATGGTTCCCTGCTCTGATACCATATAAAATAAGGAAGAGAATATTTTGCCTTTGAATGAATTAATTGAATCAGAAGATGTAGTTTTATACCAGAGATTTCCTAAAATCATGCTAATTATACATCCTACAATTGTGCTAATCATACAAGAGATTTTGTATAATCGTGCTAATGTATTCTAGGTAATTTAAGTATAATAGGAATCTAAAAATTACAGCAAATACAATATATATTTATCCCATATATAATGTAACACCCCGACCCTTCTCAAGGCAACGATATTGTTCGTTTTGAGTAAAGTCCTCACAGTTTTGTTCTTCCTGGGAGGTCATCCATCCTTGCATTACTCTAGCGTGAGCACGCTTAATTGAGTTCTGCTAGAGTTTTTACAACCTGAAAAAAAGCCTTGTTGCTATGTAAGGGTCCAAGGTTTTTTTTTATAGGTAAGGAACTCCATCTCCCTTTTCGATGTGAAATACCAGAATATAACAATCCACACCCTTAGGGCTGCACGTCCCCTTGCAGTAGCCTACCAGCTCTGGTAGCCTACTAGTCCTTATTGACCCGTCCACTTAGTAGCCCACCCACATAACACACGAGACGGTAGGGGCCCACACTCGGAGGTGGGAAGAGTCGGCTCTGATACCACTTGTAACACCCCGAACCTTCTCATGGAAACAATATTGTCTGCTTTAGACAAAAAACTCTCACGATTTTGTTCTTTCTAGGAGGTCACCCATCCTTGCATTACTCTAACGTGAGCACGCTTAACTGAGTTCTACTATAGTCTTTATCACTTGGGAAAAGGCTTCGTTGCTATTTAGAAATTTAATGTTTTTCTTTTATAATGCAAGAACTCCTTTTTCCTTTCTGATATGAGATACTAAAATATCACATATAACCTATGAATATTGGGATATCATTGACCTTCTCAACATCTAGCACCTTCCGATTAGGATTGATTGAAAAGCACTCCGACGCCCAAATTAGAATTCCTTTTTTGGAGATGTTTCTAAACAAATAATCAGTATGAATTTCGTACCTTTTCCTCTAAGGGTGCTTACCCTTTTATAGAGACCTCTTTCCTGCTCTTGGCCTCATCTGGGGTGATTCGAATCTCAAATATCTCTCTCTTTATCCCTTTAAAATTAGGGATTTTATTTTATCTTTTTTAAATTCTCCTCATTCTTTCTCAGATTCCATTCCACCTTCCTCGAGATAAAAGGATTCCTTTGGGCGGCGATTGTCCCAACTGACTCTATTAGCCCATCCTTTTTTATTTGTTCAGGCTCAAATTATCATGTGTTACCCTTCTAGTATAGCCCAAATATATAATGAGCCGTTTTGGAGTCTTGGACCCCATGTTGTGTCCACCACCACATGCGTATTAACAAAATCTAATATCACGGAAGAGATGATCTTTCCTCTATACTCCTTCACTCCATATCTTTCAAAATTTTATTTTATGAATTTGAAGTAGATTCACAATAATAATTTAAAGTGTTGATTTCACATGTCTCGCAAAGAAATTATTTTATGCAAAAATCTAACTTGATTGAACATATCATTAGGTACATGAACAATTGATGGTGTTTGCCAAATTTATGCGAACTGTTGGTAAATTTTGTTTAAAAAAATAGATGGTGCTTGTTTAAAATGGATTTTTTAAAATTAAACTGTTCATTTTATAAAACAAAATATGTTTTTGTTTATGTATTTACCAACATTTAATTAAGTTGATTTTTTAACATAATTTTTTTTGCAAAATCTAAGAGAGGAATAATTATTGTCATTATTGTAAACTCATGTTGAACTCATGAAACATAGGCTCTGTTTCGAATAATTGTTTATTTATTTATTTAATTTGACTTATTTTTGTATTTAATAAATTTTTTATTATTTAATTAAATTATTATACTTTTTGACTATTCTTATCGAGATAAGTAGAAATTTTTTTTATTAAAATTTAAAAAAAGTTCAATAAAAATAAAAATAAGCAGCATAAAATTTGATTTATTAGCTTATTTTTGTCTTTTTGAAATTTTTTTAATATTTCAATCAAAATTCTATATTTTTTTATTCATATTCAAAAAAATAAAAAAATTTAATCAAAAAATAAAATTAACTTGTAAAAATAAAAAATAAACAAAAGTTCCAAAATTTAGCCCAAAGACGTAGCTTTGAGGTGGTCTACAGAGAAAGAAGTATTGAGAGGCGCTTCCAGGGGTAACAAGGCACAGAATTCCCTGTAAATGCACAAAGATGCTTTCTTTAACTCATAATGTATCACAAGCATCTATATGCAACCTTCAGAAATTTTGCGCAGACGGCTGAGGCTGTTTTGGTTTCCAAGTCCATCCGTCCAAACATCCCAAACACAGCAAAACCATTTGTGTTATGCCCAAACAGTGAGGTGACATTAGTAAGCAAACTTGCTTCTATCTTGCAATCTTGTCCAGAAAACCGTGTGCTTAAACAAGGCCAACAAGTTCATGCTCAGATCATAGCGAATGGAATTACCAACGTGGGTTTGCTGGGTTCAAAGGTTTTGGGTGTCTATGTCCTTTGTGCTTGCTTCAAAGATGCCAAGAACTTGTTCTATCAGCTTCAGTTGTCGTATGCTTCGCCTTGGAATTGGATGATTAGAGGGTTTACTGGGGTTGGTTGGTTTGAATTTGCATTATTGTTTTACTTCAAGCTGTTGGGTTTTGGATCTTCTCCTGATAAATATACATTTCCTTGTGTAATTAAAGCTTGCGGTGGGTTGAATGCTGTCTCTTTGGGCAAATCGATTCACAAAACGATTTCTTTGATGGGTTTTGAGATGGATGTGTTTGTGGGTAGTTCGTTGATCAAATTTTATGCAGATAATGATTGCATTGATGATGCTCGTTGCTTGTTTGATAAAATGCCTCAGAGAGACGGTGTTTTGTGGAACGTGATGATTAATGGTTATGTGAAAAGTGGGGACTCGGATAATGTTGTTGGTCTGTTCAGGGAAATGAGAAACACTGAAACATGGCCTAATTCAGTAACATATGCCTGCATTCTATCTGTCTGTGCCTCGGAAGGAATGATTAAATTTGGTACTCAGCTTCACGGGCTTATTGTTAGATGTGGATTGGAATTGGATTCTCCAGTGGCTAACACATTGCTTGCATTATATGCAAAATGCCGATGCTTATCTGAGGCACGTGCTTTGTTCAATGCTATACCGCTGACCAATTTAGTGGCTTGGAATGGGATGATTGGAGGATATGTGCAAAATGGGTTTATATGTGAGGCTTCTGATTTGTTTCACGAGATGATATCTGCTGGTGTTAAGCCCGACTCGATAACTTTTGCAAGTTTTCTTCCTTCACTTTCTGAATCTGTAAATTTAAATCAAGGTAAAGAAATTCACACTTATATTATAAGACATGGTGTGCCGTTGGATATGTTTCTGAAGAGTGCACTTATCGATTTATACTTCAAGTGCAGGGATGTGGAGATGGCACACAATCTTTTCAACCACAACACTGAAATAGATATAGTCATTTGCACAGCTATGATTTCGGGGTATGTGCTTAATGGGATGAGCTTCAATGCTTTAGAAGTTTTCCGGTGGTTGCTTCTTGAGCGAATGAGGCCCAATGCGACAACTTTGGCAAGTGTTTTACCTGCTTGTGCCGGTTTGGCTGCCCTACGACTGGGCAAGGAATTGCATGGTTACATCCTCAAGAAAGGACTTGAAGGAAGGTGTTTTTTGGGAAGTGCGATCTCAGATATGTATGCGAAATGTGGAAGAGTTGATCTAGCCCATCAAATTTTCACAATGATGTCTGAAAAGGACGCTGTTTGTTGGAATTCAATGATAACAAGCTGTTCCCAGAATGGAAAACCAGAGGAGGCTGTTCAACTTTTCCGGCAAATGGGTATGGAAGGAGTCAAATATGATGGTGTGAGCATATCAGCTGCTCTTTCTGCTTGTGCAAATTTAACGGCACTTCACTACGGGAAAGAGATTCATGGTTTCATGATAAGAGGTGCATTATCCTCTGATCTTTTTGCTGAAAGTGCCCTAATAGACATGTATGCAAAATGTGGAAACCTGGATTTAGCACGCCATGTTTTTGATATCATGCAAGGGAAGAATGAAGTTTCATGGAATAGTATCATTGCTGCATATGGGAATCATGGTTGCCTTGACGATTCTCTTAAACTGTTCAATGAAATGAAGGAAGAAGGATTTCAGCCAGACCATGTCACCTTCCTTGCTATAATATCTGCTTGTGGCCATGCGGGCCAAGTTGATGAAGGAAATTACTACTTCCATTGCATGACCCGGGATTATGGGATCACAGCTCGGATGGAGCATTATGCATGTATGGTGGATTTGTTTGCGCGAGCGGGGCGTTTAAATGAAGCATTTGAAATCATAAGGACCATGCCATTTGATCCAGATGCAGGTGTTTGGGGGACACTACTTGGAGCTTGTCGGGTGCATGGCAATGTTGAGCTTGCCGAACTGGCTTCAAAGCACCTTTTTGAGTTGGACCCACAAAATTCTGGTTACTATGTATTATTATCAAATCTACAAGCTGATTCTGGAAAGTGGGATAGTGTCCTTAAAGTACGAATCATGATGAAAGAAAGAGGAGTGCAGAAGGTACCTGGTTATAGCTGGATTGAGGTGAACAATGCCACTCATATGTTTGTTGCTGCAGACACAAGCCATCCACAGTCTGCTGAGATCTATCTGTTGTTGAAGAATCTTCTTCTAGAGCTGAGAAAAGAGGGATATGTTTCACAACTTTACAGCCCAATGCAACTGCAAACCAATGAGCAATATTGCCATCACAGCTAATTTTTTCTGATTGTCCCTGTAATTAGGGCAGGAAAAAGGTGTTGACCAGTCAAGCATGGTAAGTGTGGACATTATTCTTTCTCCTTCCAAAGGTTCACATATGCTCGTGAACTTAGGATATGCAGAGTATCTGGCATTCAGAATAGCTTAAAGAAGACACGAGCCAAAAAAAAAGAAGAAAATTCATTGCTATCTGTTTAAAATGTAACATTAGAGAAATGTAATATTATTTTATATTGTTCATACTGATTTTTTTTATTATCCTGGTTGCTACCACATGTAGTTTTGATGTCTCTTTGGCAAGTGTATCTCAGTTTGGGGGCATTATAGTTTCCCTTTCCAAGGGTGACCATTAGGCTGTCAACCTAGGATAGAGTTCACAATAGCTTAAAGGATCATCCAGAGTTAAAATTGGATTCTTACATTCTGCTTAAAATTTAACATTAGAAAACTTAGGATATTAGTTTTTAGGTTTTCATACTAATTCTTATATTATCCTTTGGCTTCACCTTTTTTTTTTTCATTTATGCAACCTGTGTTAGGGGATGTGTTCTGTCTCTTATTTCTCCTAGTTTGGATCTTTACTAATGCGTTATCTCCATGCATATTTTAAGAGGAGCAATGGTTCAAAGTTTTGGTGTTTATGTGCCTTGGGCTTTTTTCTTTTGTTGTTGCTATGCTTATGTAGTTACTGTTTCTCCATTGAAGTAAGTTACTGATGTGTTTGCATCGTGTTGATAACCTGACTTTAATTCAGAGACTGCCACTCATGAGGGTTTAAAATGTGTTGCTCTTCTTCCTATGTTTCACTTTCTGCTAATTCTTGTGTTGAGGCTGCTGCCTTTGTGGATGGTTGCTGTAGGTTCTAAGTTTGTTTCCTGGTAGGAGGTGCTATTGCGGTTGCCTTGTGCAGCAGGTCTGCAGCTGCGGGTCTCTAGTCATCATGAACTGAAGTAACTAACTGATAGATCCTCCTGATCAAATAGGGAAAAAATATTTGTGATAATAGCCATTAGCGTTTTCTAGTAGACTAAACGTGCAGTTATGTCAAGAGATGTAAATAAATAACAGAGTCTTCCCCTTAAAACCTGTTATTTATTTTATTCTGGTGATCTTACTAGATACAGCATGGATGTATATTCACGATTAAATGTAAAACAGAGGACACGAGAAGGAAATTGCAAGCATAAGCTAATCTGAACATAGTTGCTGTCATGAGTACTTCACTACTTCTGGCCTCTGTGTTTGCCTCCAAAAACATGTTATGGTCTACCTGTAATATCTTAAACAATGTAAACGATATTAAAGATACCATTATTTTTTACCCTTTTTTTGTGTATATTCTGGAACTGAAAAAGACCAAGGTTGAAGTTGCTTGGGGTTAGCTTGTCTTATCCAAGCAAGCAGGGTGGGCTTATGTTTATGCAATATAGCCAGTGCTTTTACTTGGAAGAGCCTCATGTGGTAATGAGGAGGAGGTAGAATGAGCTGTTTTTCTCTTTCTAGTTTGATTGGATATCAAAAGTAGGGTTTTATTGATTGTATATTATGACAGTATGAAGTCTTGAGAGTTGATTAAGGTGATTTGATGCTATTGGTGTTGGGAATTAGAACGCGATCAATAATCCTATCTAAGAACAACGAAAAACTCGCAATCACAGAATAAGAACGAAAAAGAAAGAAAGAGAGACAATCACACGCAATATACAAGGTTTACGTGGTTTAGCAAGTCGTGCCTACGTCCACGGAATTACGCACTTTTACTATATTGCTTAGAAGAATACAAAGAGAAAGAGTTCTAGGGAGAGAGTACAAGAAAACTACAAAAGAATAAAAAACTTGTTGGCTGCTGTAAACCCTAACAGCCTAGAATAGGTGCGTCCCTGCACAGACCGCTCAAGCGGTAATCGAGCAATCTTATACTGCTCTCGATTTTATGCCTGTTGACCGACCACTGCTCAAGCGTCTATTCACCGCTCGAGCAGTCTGTCCCAAACTTGAATTTTCTTCATCCTCTCAACTATTTGTTCTGTTTAACTTGATTAGGCTGCTAATGATTGTGTTTTCTGGGCATAAGATTGTGTTCTTTTGTGCCTTCTGTTGTTGTTTTTATGCGTTTGAACCGAGATTGCCCCTTAGATTGGTCCATCCAAGTTTTCGAGCTTCCGTAGTACTATTACAATTTATCTGATAAATTTCTATCTTCATAGTGTTAGTACAAAGGAAGATTGAGGAAAAAAAAGAAAAGATTCTCTGCACTTTGATTTTGACATGGGATGGAGACCTAAAAACTAAGTCCGATGTTGCTGTATACTGTAATAGCACCTATTATTTGTCTCTGTTTACGGGAATTGAGCAGTCTGGTACTGCATGATTGGCGGAGCTATATTCCACTACAATACATGGTTTTTGACAATCACACTAACAGGTCCATCATTAAATAGGAACCGTTATACCAATAGTTCATTCATTATCTTATGATCCTACCTTCATATTTTTATCAAAACCAAGCATTCTTCCGGACACAGTTTGAGAATTTATTAGGTATCTCTTAGATACAGCAAAAACTAAGAAAACAAAGTAGGTATGTGTTTCACGTACCTAATACATTTGCAAAAGTATAATGCATAGTAACAATGACAATATGTACTTGGTACTGGTACCATATGCTTTTTTTTGAAGTACCTGCACTTCATAGTGACAATATCTACTTGGTACAGGTACTATATGTTTTTTATTTTTTTTTATTTTTAAAGTACTTGTGCTTCATAGGATGGGGTGGTGGTTAAGTTGTGTGTTCTCTATTAGATCGCCTTAAGTCTCACTAGTATTATGGTTATACTAATGTACTAAGAGCATGTTTGTTTGCGGGTTTTGTGTTTGGAATTAAATTATTTTAATTATAGTCTCATATATAGCATTGTTTGGCAACCATTTGCAGGGGTTAAGAAACCTTCACAACTAACTTAACACCCCATATGGGGGATTATCCCAAACCCATCAGAAGGGTAAGTTGGTTAGTTCCGAGACTATTTTGATTATTTTTTTACATAAAAAATTTAATCCCATTAAAATCGTGTCAAACCAAACAACACATTATTTATTCTTAGATTATTTTAATTTTAATCAAACACCATTCGATGCAAAAAAATATTACATTAATAATTTAATTTATAATATTCTAGGTATTAATAATTTGAATATACTAATTATTTTATAAAAATAGTCTTTCAAGCAAACGAACTCTAAAAAATTAACCCAAACCTAGGGTAAACGGGCGGTTAGTACTTGTGTATCACATACAAGAAACTCATGTTTGAGTCTCATTGGCCTTGTTTTTCTTTTTCATACATTTCAGAAAAGCTAGTTTATTATATATATATAAATATATATATATAATAGAAAAGAAATGTTGATTTGTGGTTGAGTGGTGTTTATTCCATACCTTGCTCCTGGTGTTTACAGCAGAATAGCGGTAATTGGGCCGGGCTTCTCAAGTGGGCTTTGTATAGCTGGCTTGGGCCGGCAGACTGTTCATGAGCCTGCCTAGCCGTCCAGGTGACTGACTACCAGTAACAAATACATGTGACATTCATGCATATATAAACAGTTAAGGTCCTGTTTGATAATGGTTTTTAAGTCTGGACTGACTACCAATCCTGTGGGACCCTTAATATTATTTTTGCTTTTCATTCTTTGAATGGATTGTGAATCCCTTTGAACTACCAAACATCTTGAATAAGGGGATTAGGAAACCTAGCTGAAGTGGGTTTTCGTTATCCAGACCAGCTTGTCCTAACTTATTTAACACAATTCCAACACTGCCCTTTTCTACACTAAGTTTATGTTCGGACTAATTTTTTTTAAAAATTATTTGCTTAAAAGCCTCTTAAAAAACTCACTGACTTAGTCTCCATATGTAATTAATTGATTTTTCTCACATTTTTCACATCTATTTTTTTATAAAAGAAACTAAAAAATAAAAAAAAAATTTAAAAAACGCCAAGACAAACGCAAGCTAAATCATGGTCGACAACCACTCTTCTTCATCTTCTAGAAAATTTGAAAAACCATAGAGCAGTGACATGACAACTTCTTCATGGAGAGAGAGAGAGAGTGAGAGTGAGAGAGAGAGAGTTGGAGAAGATGAAAGATTTGCTGAAGATGATCAGAAGAAAAAACAAAAAATAGAAAAGATAAAGATAAAGCAGAGAGAGAGAGACAGTGGTGGGAAGAGAATTTTTTTATTATTTATTTAATATAAAGGTAAAATTAAAAAGTAGTAAATTTAATCTAATTTCACGAATGTCAATCAAATAAGTTATAATTTAGTCATTATCTAAGTCAATGCAAATTAAACATGTGAAAACTAGTTCAATTTCATTATTAATCTAATTTTATTTATAATTTTTTTATAAAAATTGCATTTCTTTGTTAATTTCATTTAACCTAAATTGGTAATCAAAGGAGACCTAAAGACCTTTTGGTTAGCACATTATCCTTATATAATTAGGGCTTGTTTGGTTCGAATGTGATTGGATATGATGAGGAAAAAATAATATTGTGGGTCTCACATGTTTTTTTAATACTAGAGGATTATGAAATAAATTATGTGTATGGTGAGAAATTTGATTCATATTTGGTTAGAGTGGAATAAAGAATGAAATAAGACTTATAGAGTTAATTTTGATCGTTAGGTAAGGAAAAAATAATAATCTGAAGCATAGTACTAATAATACTAAAAGAGAGTTTAGTATAATTAATAGCATGAGTAAATTATTAGTAATTAGGTATTTGTTATATTGTTAGTTCAATTATACGATACATATATGGAATTATTAATATGAAGAGATAATTTATGAACAAATGGACCCCGCATATTTGTTGACAATCCAATCCCTACTCTAACAATACTACGAACTCAGAAAATATTTTTAAATTTTTTTTCAGAATTCAAAATCAATGATTTAAATTTATTTGCAGTATGGTTTACACAACACAATTAAATTTAAACATTTTATTTTAAATTTGAAATAATTTTCTGACTTCTTTTTTGAAAATCTTAGAATTACCTATTCCCACTTTCTTTACCCTTGAAACTAGATCATTGAGATATCCCTCAACTCCAGCGTCCAGATCAAAGTCTGAAATAATTTCTGGCCAATTAATCTTTACTTAGTTGACGTCTCAAAAGTTTGATATTGGTAAAAAGTTTATTGCATTGTAAAATATACTTTAATATAGATAAATTGTGCATAGCACAGTTATACTGTTGGCTGGCCCTGATTTTTTGGGGGTCTAAAGCAAACTTGTTAAATAAGACCCTTTTAAAAATTAATTCAAATTAAAAAAATAAATAATAAAATCAATTACAAAATTAATAATAACTGAAAAGATAAAATCATAAAAATTAATACTTCTCATTTCAATAACTCAAAATTATAGTTTAAATACAATGCTTCTTATATTTTTAGTAGCAAAATTACTAATTAAACTTGTGTAATCTAATATTTTCACAATATCCTTCTCAATAGATAATATGGTTAGTCAATTCAATTTTTCATGTGACATGGTTGATTGAAGATAAGTTTTGATCAATTTCAATTTTGAAAAATTTCTTTATCTGAGGCAACAGTAATAGGTATAGTTAAAAGAATTCTATAAGCAATCCATGTATTTGAGAAATAACCTTCCATTCCTTTCAAATAGTTGAGCACTTCAAGTGGCTTCTTTGTTTGTTTTGGTAAAAAAACCTTTAGCACTTTCAATTCCAAAACACAAATCTCTCCCATCAATATCAGAAATCCCCTCATGTTTCAAGAAAGTTTCAAAGTTGTTATAATAATTCTTCAAGCATTCATCGCTCGTAGAATCTAATTTCTTCAAATCAAACAAATGTGGATTCAATTTTCATTTTACTTGCAATTTTTTTAGCTTCAATCATCGCATCTGCAAAGTCTTTCTCTCTATACCCTTCAAAATACGTAATCAACCATTCTAATTACTTTATAGCAATACCTATTTACATGTTTTCGCTTTGAAGTAACTTGCTAACATTGTTAACAATGAACAATAAACTGTACCAAATAGAGATGAGGTGAGCAAGAGCGAGAGCGCCAAAGAGATGAGGTGAGAATGTGGTAGCAACGGCGACTGATTAGTAATCAGATGAGTGAAAGGTTTAGAGGGATGAGATGAGGTTAACTTGCTAGGGTTAAAGTGAAGGCTTGAAAATTAGTTAATTTGGTTAAGGCATCTCCGTTGGATTATTGGATTGGGATTTGAGTTGAAACTTTTTAAAAATTTGATGCTAGAGCTGGGCAAATTGGGCCGCTAAAATTGGTTCATAATAATAT
>JAOTRH010000024.1:6801359-6814564 GCA_034768845.1 Heliamphora exappendiculata | reverse complement strand
ATGTATATATTGCAATGCTTTCACATGCAAAGATCGATTCTCGCGAGCCCCACAAGCAATACAGATATATAATGACTCCCACGAGCCTAGCATGCAACATAAATATATATAACGACTCCCACGAGCCCTGCATGCAACACAGATATCTCCTCGGGCTTTCACCGAAGAACCATAGCCCAATCTACTATACTGTTAACCAGAGTTAACCTATACAACACATGTAACTCACTCGACACACGCAACCCACACAACGCACCATGTGCAACACTCACCACGCACACAGATGTATTGTTAGGACCACTTTTTCATCCCTCCGACTTCCACGCACACACATGCATTGTTAACCAGAGTTAACATTTATCGAACCACTTTTTCGTCCATCGTTAACCAGAGCTAACGTTCATTGGACCACTTTTTCGTCCATATCACTCTACACACATGCGTATAAATAAAACCAGAGCTTTAGTTACACCAAGACCACATATTCATCCTACAACATGCATGAATAAAACTAGAGTTTTAAATGCACAAAATCACATATAAACTTCACATAACGACGCCACTCGCCACATAACTCGTCACGACATCACATGTCACACACCCCGATATGACATCACAAGCCACACACCCATATTGACATCACATGCCACTCAACCCGATGTCTACTCACTCGGATGACCAACAACCTACAAAATAAAATCTAATCTGAAGACCAACTCCAAACCTCCCACAACATGATTTTCATAAACGTTCTCACAAAACACCATCTTTTTCCAAAACCTCCTTTTTAGAAAAAGAACCTCCGACCAAACACGTTCCGCGCCCAACAATGTACAAACACCACGCACACAACTATGCACCAACACCTCGCATCTAACAATGCACGTCACTCGCGAGGACGACAGCGAAACCTAAACAAACACCCAAGGCCCCAACACAACCTATCAAAACAACAAAACAACCCCAACAACACTTCAGTCGTCTGAACCCCATAATTCAGTCAACTGAAAAGCTATTGAAAACTAAAAACTCAACCCAGACCCAACCCAGTCGACTGAACCCCCAAACCCAGCCGACTAGATCATCACACTGTTGATCCAATCGACTGAACCATCCATCCAGTCGACTGGATCACGACGAAAACGAACCCTAGCTACGGGAACCACCATTTCAACCCCAAAATTGAAGAATCCCAATTCCCTTTTGATACCCTCAGACATACACAAGCCCAAAAAAACAAGAAAACACCAAAAGAAACACCTCAAAACCCATTTCATCCAACCAAAAATGATTTTGAACCAAAACCCAACTTTTTGAAACATAAATCAATTTATCATGCATTTAAAATGGTGAAAACACATATGGTTACACGTAGCACCATTTTAAGACATGATAGTCAAGGATCCTACCTCGTTGAGTCAAAAACTCGACGCCTCAAACCAAGTGAAAAAATAGACTTCGTCGAAATAAAATTTTATCTAGATGAATGCGTAGCCCACCATGAGGATACTAAGGATCTGCTATCTGATCATCAAAAACCAAGCCCTGGACCCTCGAGAAGTTAGAGAGAAGGCAGAGATTTTGGTTGGTTTCAAAACTAGAGAGATGAAAATTTATTTGGAAATATCTATGGCTAGATATTTATAAGCCACGAATTTTTTTTTTGAAATTAGCACCTAACGCCCAACGACCTCGAAAACCAACCCCACATGCATAACTAAGCCCGATCATGCATAATACACATATAAACATGCAACAATAAAAACGATAAACTACGCGTCGAAAAACACCAAAAAAATAAAACGGGTCAAGGTCTCACAAGAACCCCGGGTACACTTTTTATTCCAAATGCTGTATATATGTTTTTGTTAATTTTTTACAAATAAAACCTTATTTTTGTGGTTCGATGGGCTTTTTACGTGACCCTGGATTTTGGGGCGTGATAGAAAAAGCATCGAAATCCATATCGATAATCAAGATCAAGAGGAACATGAAGTGTTGTCAACAGAATAGAAGATTGTGAAAGATCACCATTTGGATCAAATTATCGGTGAACCATCACAAGGGGTAACTACTTGATCTTCTTACAAAAATATTAGTAATCATCTTGTATTTTTATCTGAAGAAGAACCAAAGAATATAAATAATGCATTAGAAGATGATTCGTGGACAATGGCAATGCAAGAAGAACTTAATCAATTCGAAAGAAACGAAGTGTGGAATTTAGTTCCTAGACCTAGAGGCCATACCATAATCGAAACCAAATGGATTTATAGAAATAAAAAGAATGAAGACGGCATTGTTGTCCGTAACAAGGTTAGGCTAGTTGCACAAGATTATAATCAAGAAGAAGGAATAGATTTTGATGAAACATATGCACCCATAGCTAGGATAGAAGCCATACGCATGTTGCTTGCATATGCATCTTATAAGAATTTCAAACTCTATCAAATGGATGTAAAAAGTGCCTTTTTGAATGGCTTTATCAATGAAGAAGTTTATGTTAAACAACCGTCGGGTTTTGAAAACTATCATTATCCCAATCATGTTTTCAAATTATCCAAAACAATGTATGGTTTAAAGCAAGCTCCTAGAGCTTGGTATGAAAGATTAAGCAGTTTCTTACTAGAAAATGGCTTTATAAGAAGCAAAATTGACACAATGCTTTTTATAAAAACAAACCATGAAAATATGCTTATTATTCAAATATACGTTAATGATATTATATTTGGTGCTACTAACAAAAGTTTGTGTAAGGAGTTCTCATTGTGTATGCAAAAGGAATTTGAAATGAGCATGATGGGCGAACTCACATTTTTCCTTAGATTTCAAATCAAACAAGCCAAAAATGGAACGTTTGTGAGCCAATCAAAATACATAAGGGACTTGCTCAAACGACTCAACATGGAAGATGGAAAAATTTTGGGAACACCCATGAGTGCATCAACAAATCTTCACATCGACGAACAAGGAAAACCGATAGACACTAAACTCTACCGAGGTATAATCGATAGCCTTTTATATTTAACCGCTAGTAGACCGGATATAATGTTTAGTGTCTGTATGTGTGCTAGATTTCAAGTATGTCCAAAAGAATCACACCTAATTGCGATCAAAAGAATTTTGAGATATTTAATTAGTACAATAGACATAGGGTTATGGTATCCAAAATTTACTTTCTTTGAAATGGTCAGTTGTTCCGATACAGATTTTTCCGGGTGCAAAACCGATCGCAAAAACACTAGTGGTACTTGTCATTTCGTAGGGAAGTCACTTGTTTCATGGTTTTTCAAGAAATAAAACTCCATAGCCTTATCAATCGCCAAAGCAGAATATGTTGCCGCAGGTAGTTGTTGTGCACAAGTCTTATACATAAAACAACAACTTCAAGATTTTAAATTAAGCTATGATGTTGTGCCTATTAAATGTGATAATACAAGTGCAATCAATATATCTAAAAATTCTATCTTACATTCACGAACTAAACATATCGAGATAACAATTCATTTTCTTCGTGATCATGTGCAAAAAGGTGACATTTATCTTGAATTCGTGTACACAACTGAACAATGGGCTAACATTTTCACCAAACCTCTTAATGAGGATAGGTTTATACTAATACGACGAGAATTGGGATTGTTACATAATCGAGAAGTGGTGTGAAATGAACTAAAACGTATAATCAAGGGAAGACAATTTTTCACAGAGGCACATCATCGACTAAATCCCGGTCCAGTCAACTAAATGGCTAAGTCCAGTCGATTGAAGCTTCCTTTCAAGTTGACTGAGAAGTTTTTAGAATTCACTGAAATTGCTTCACATACATTAGGCGACTGAAAATCAAGTCCAGGAAGTTGATTTAGTTTAGTCAGTAGACTGAAGCCGCAAGTTCAGTTGACTGAACTCAAGAAAAATGTAGAGCCTCAGTTCAGCAAATTAAATCGACTGAAGGGACCCATCCAGTCGACTGAGCCATCGGGATTTTAGAAACCCTAGTCAACTGCCAGACATTTCACATTCCTCCTCTCTCTTTCAACTCTCGATTTCTCTACTCTCCTATGTCCATATAGCCTCAAAACCTCTCATCTATCCTTCTAAATCCATCACTCTCATTTCCTCATTTCTCTCTTTAAATCCATCTAAATCCCCAAAATGCTGCCTAGAACTAAAGGAGGGAAAGGAAAATCAGTTGCTCGGGAGGCACCTATGGATGAAAACGAATAATGGTTCTCAACCGGGACAGCCAAAACTCTCTACAAAAACCATCTTTGGTCCCTTGAACCAATTTTTGGTAAGTTTCTCAATATGCAATTCATGAATGCCTTTTCCCCACATCTTTGTCGTCTCATTTCCGATATTGGTTGGGGTGCCTTTTTGTTTTAACAACCAAAGGGAATATTCCCACAACATATTCATTTGTTTGATGTCAGTCTCATCAAAGAAGATAAAGCTAGCCCTACCGATCTTTATACTCATCTTTGCTCCTATCTATATGGAAAACACTATCGCTTCACCGACAAAGATATTGCAAATCTTTTTGGTATAGGTCGAGGCGATTTTATTTGTCCTAGTCCCTCCTCTAGTTGGATTATGGAACAAGGTTTTACACCTCAAGCTTTTTTGCCCATGGTTATGGATCAAGAGGTGGTAAACTTTGATCTCACGCCTAAATATTCTCACTTAACTCTTGAGGCCAAAATCGTTCATTTACTTATCACATATAGCATCCTTCCTCAGAGTGGTTCAAGAACCTACATATCCTTTCTTCATTGCTTCATCATGTGGTGTGTTTCCACTAGCAAACGCCTTGATATTCCATCTCTCATGTGCATGTGGATGTTTGCCAAAGAGGGTTCCACACGTTCCACTTTACCTTATGGTGAACATCTCACTCCACTCTTTGAGTCTTTTGGTTTCTTACCATCTCCATCCACTTTTCCCCCACCCAAACCAATCGACTTTTTCACTGCCACATCCTTAAAACTCATGGGATACTATTTACGTGGTGAAAATTATGTTCCTAAAATTGAACGCCAACGAGAGGTTGAATCGGAAGCACCTCGAGTGGTTTACGATTGGGAAGGGGAAGAAGAAGCAGGAGCTCCCAATCCAACCACTGCTCCTACTCATGATGCTCCTCTCCTCGCTCCATCCACCAAGTCCTTTCTCAAGAAGTTAATGTGATCCTTCACTACAGAAATAAAAGGAGAATTCAAGCAGGTCAACCAACGGCTCCATCGTATTGAAGACGCCTTAGGCATTCCTCCTACTGATGCCTCTTCTCCTGATGATAGTGGCACCAGTGAAGGTGATGTCACAGGCGTCGATGACGATGATGTTAGGATTGAAATACTAAAAATCATATTTTTAGTATTTAATTTTATTTTAATGAAATTAATTTTCCATTTTATGAGAATCTTTATGAGCAATGTATGTATATCATTTCTTTACTATGCATAGATGTCCAATATTCTGTATAGTATTTAATCTGGTGTGTACAGTACAGCTTATACACAAAAGATTAGATTTTAGGTTCTTGCAGAATATAAGTTTTGTGTTCACAATTTAGATGGAAATGAACATACTAGTGGTATGACTGTAATACAGAGTTTTAGTAAGTATGTCTTGATTACGGGGAACAGATAATAGCGTCATCTATTGTTTCGACTCTCCGTGCTAGTACACTTTGCGTGTATTAAATGAGATATTTGGGATAATTAATTTTATATTGACAATATAAATTAATTCACATCCAAAGGTTATTATGAAGAGTTCTTATCCTCTTAATCCTGAAATAATTATTGATTGGCATATATTTAATATTTGTTATTTTGATTCATTAGAGGGTGCGATCATATATGGGTTTATATTCCCGGTGAGTTGGATAGCGGTATTATTTATATGGCAAATATTAATTATTGACGGAATCCATGTCCCGAAAGATCGGGATTGACAATGCCCCCTTATGGAAGCTTATAAGTTTTGACCGGGCCAAACCCTACAGGTGGATTTGATTATCCGGCGGTCAAATAAGTTAAGCGGAAGGGCATAAGGAATATCAAGATGTGATTAAGTTAAATTATCAGTAATTAAATTTAATTGGTGGGTATCAAAAATCTTAATGTGGGCAAGCAATTAATAACAGGAGCTCAATGCAAGATGGTCTCAAAATTATGGGTCAGAGTGCAATTATAGTTCTTTAGTGCTGTGAACTATAATTCAGTGTTTTATGAAAATTGCAAAAATCGCTGCTGATTTTTCATAACTATAGATACCGCTATGAGGTTTGTTTAATTGAGAAAACCGCTTATACGTGTCTGTGTTCCACTGAAAGTCTTACTCATAATTACTCTCCAGGTCCCTATTATAGCCCTATAAATATGCGGGTAGGCTGAACCAGTTTCATAATTTGTCTTCTAAGACTAAAGCTGTCTAGGTTCTATCGGTACGACTTCTCTGAGGATTATAACCGACACTATATCCAGGAATCGCATAAGGGAATACAATAGAAGATTTGAAGGAGCTTTAACTCGGATTCAAATCGTAGTTGAAGATTCGACCGGTAAAAAGATATTCTTCTAAATTAACTTCGGATGCACGAGTTTTATTTTAATCGTTCGTCATCAAAAGTTTTTATCTGGAGCCCATTTTGGCGTTTGCCCGTCCAGTTATTTTTTTTCAAATAATCGTTTGCAAAAACAAAGATCTTAGCAGTTTTGCCTCCAACAGATGACACCTCCATGTCTTTTTGATAATGACAAAAGGGGGAGAAGCATGTAGGAAGCAAAATAGTGCTTAAAACTTTTTGGGTTTAGTTTAAGGATAAAAACTTTTGGTTAATGGATGTATAACTTTTACATTTTGGACATATGTATGCATGTTTTAGATGTTGAATGCTCGGATATTCAAACTTTGAACGCATGACTTTTCGTTTTTGGATATTGAATGGATGAATGAGAATGATATTTTGATTTCCATGGTTATTGAGAATATGAATGTGAACTGCTTACATTGCTTAAAATGATCTTAAAAATGAGCTTAAAAATATTAAGCCTTCAATTTGTGCGATATTTCATGGATACAAATGAGCTTGAAAATATTATTGAAGATGAACTTAAATAGTGCCTAAAGTTTGAAAGGCGAATCAATAAATGTTAAGTTAAATTTCCAAATAATGTTAAAGTCTTCAAATATATGCTATTTCACGATAAAATAAGCTTTTGAACTCAAATGATGCAACTATGCACATTGTAAGGGGGAGTTATTCAAACATGCTTATTGTGGAGCTTTTTCACATTATTTTGCTCATTATTTTGTGATCATAAAAAATGGAGAGATTGTTGGCCTAGATAAGGTTTCAACGACCATTTTTTATGATAACAAACCAAAATATTTAATTATGCAAATTGAGAATATTTTTAGGAATTCATTTCAAGCACAATGATTGGAAGCCATGAAGCATTCGAGTCAAAATCATTTTGGCAACAAGCTTTTGGAGCAAAGAGAAGTCTACAATTGAAAACTAAGTTTAAGTTTTTTAAGTGTATTGCAAAATAGGATCAATATAAGTTCACTATTTTTGAGTATATCTTCTGAAGCTCATAGGAAACCAAAATTAAACTATAGGACTCATGAAGATCATTTTCTCTAGGATAAAATGTTTTTATAAAAACCAAAGTTGATTTTAAATTAAGAAACATTTTATCAATTATTAAAATGAAAGTTAAAGAAACCTAAAGTCATGAATATCATTTACTTTGAAATGTTTCTTGAAATAACCAAACTTGAGCTTAAATTGAAAAATATTTCAACAAGTTTAACTTGTGACTTGAAGAAATCAAAATTCATGAAAATTATGTTTTCATTCAACTCAGTCGACTAATGAACAAGTTCAGTCGACTAAAAGGTTTCTGAAAGTTGAAAAGCTGAACCAATAAAGTTAAGTCGACTGGATCATTAAGATCAGTCAACTGGAAACTTACTGGAATTGGGAAAAAAAAAGGTGAGCCAACATGGTTCAGTCGACTGAATTATTGATTCCAGTCGACTGACCTAGCTATATCAATCGATTGACTTGACCTGAAATTCAAATTTCAATTTATAACGGCTAATTTGACTTGAGCCATTAACATATCTTATATCCTACAATGGCTAGCTCGATTTTTGGCCTATAAAAAGACCCTATTATCATAACTTAAATCATCTAAGAAGTTCTCCAATCTCATACTCTCTCATTACTCATTCTTGTGCTTTCAAATCTCATATTCTTGGTCATAATTGAGAGAAATACTTAAAAATTCTCTTTGAGCTTCATTTGATATATCTCTTGAGAGCAAATTAGTATACTATATTGTTGTACTCATTTGCTCATTAAAGGAGCCTACTCTTGTACACTTTCTTCTTCATCAAATTATTGTTGAGGCTTAGTTTTAGCCTTCTTCATGTGAGGGGATTCACTTGGGTTTAAGAGCTCGGGTGGCCTTGGTGTAAAGCTTTCTCCGCCTAGTGAAGGAGATAGACTTCTCTGCCTATAAGGAGGGATTAGTAAAAATTCTCAAAGCAGATTGCTTGGGGAAAGTCCCTAAATATATTACCCACACTTTTCATGAAAGCCACGTTTGAAGAAAGTCACTAAAAACAGGTGTTTTGGGTTGCTCAAAAATTTGTGACAGAGGGTTCTGTTATTCACTAAACCTCAACAGTGACTTTCATAGATGATTTGACCATTTATATCTCACTATCTTAGGCTCCTTTTGGTGGGTAGCTAGATATATATGTTGGCTATAACTTTCATATTTTCACGTAAGCATAGATCACGTTTGAAAATGGGGTTTTTGAGTCTGTAATACAAGCTGGTCAGAAACTGACACATTTTGGTAAAAAGCCTATATCTCGAGTTCTATTTACTTAAATCAATTCAAACAAATTTTGTATGAAAGATAACATAAAAATCTAGGTCTAGACATAACAAACACACTCAGAGTACTTTTCTATGTTTAGTTATGAGTTTTCAAAAATTGGGACAGAGAGCTCAAACAGCTCAAATCTCAAGCCTACTTATATTCTAGCCACCTAGCACATAGTATGTCGAGATTTGATCCATTTTCTTTGCATGCATGTGTTATATACTTAAATATCAATGTTCCTGAACTCATAGAGGTTATAAAGCTCAAGGATCGCAACATGCAAACACATATCTCTAACAAAATGTAAGAACAACCCCTATTTTTCTCACTATAACGCCTTTTTTATTCATTTTTTAGCTCTTGATCTTCATTGTGTTTTAAGAGATAAGTTGAGAGAGAGATTTAGTGTGAGTTTAAGCAAAGAGTTTAGAGGTTTTACTTAGCCTATGTTTGGACTAGTTTTTCTAGAAGGCTTTTTGTTTAAAAGCCCCTTAAAAAGCCTACTTATTTGGCTTTAGTTGGCTTTTTTCACATATTTTTGCATCTACTTTTTTACCAAAAAAGCCAAAAAATCAAAAAATCAACAAAAAAAGCTGGTCCAAACATAGGCTTACTTGTTTGAAGACCTAAGAGTGAAGGATGGCTAGGACTTAGCTATAGAGTTCCTCCTTGCTCCTTCTAGGCTCCTTCTTCTTTTTCTCCCAAGTCTTGAAGAATACTTCAAGAACACTCAAAATCTGGTTCCTCACTCTCTCTTGGCCGAAATACATAGAGGAGAAAACAGGGTGTTTGGTCTTGTTTTATAAGAGAAGAGTTAATGGGTTTAATTATGGATGTGTAAGCTTTTTTGAATTTTTTTGATTTTTGATTGGTTGCATGACATAGGGAGTGCTATTTGAGAAATTTTTTTAGACCAAGGCAGATGGGGTTTCGTCTAGGGTGTTTGGGAAGGCTTAAAAGTCTAATTTTGCATTAATTTAGGGTTTAAATGAGGTATTCGTACCATATTATGCAAGAAAATACTTTAAAAATTAATTCGGTATATCTTTTTAGTATTCCTACCTCATAAAATATATTATTCTAGAATGTTTATGATTAGTTTAGCATTCCCATGATTTATTATAATTTTAATAGCAATTGATTAATTAGGTGTAGACTTTTAAGTCAAATTAAGCTAATTTGACAATATATAACTTTTTGACTTATTTAGGTATGTAAAAACTGCAATAATGATTCATTTAGTTTTGTTAGCCTATAAAATTATATTATTATGTATATTACTTTTTTGAATAATCTTGGGTCATAATAATACTTAATTTGTACATATTTTTCTCATTTTGAGCTTAAAAATGCAAAAAGTAATTTTTTGGGTACAAACTCGTAGGTAATAGGCCACTTGGGGGTATTTTTGTTATTTTTGTTTTGATTGTCTTTTGCTACTTATTTGAATTTAAATCTTTAATTTTGGATGTCCATGTGTTAAATTTTGAATTTTAAAGACTTTTTGGTGTACTAAGGGCAAAATAGTCATTTTATCCTTTTCATGAAAATTTTTGATTTTTAATTTAATATTCCATGATAATTACTTAATTTTGGTGTTTAGGAGTTTTCTTCGGGTATTAGGGTTTTTCTTCTTGATTGTTAGATCTTTTAGGGTTTTTGGGTTGAATTAGGGTTTTACGATCGAATAAGGGTTTCTAACCTTTTAGCAACCTAAGATCTCATGGGCTAACCGTTGCTACTACTAGGATTTGGATCGGGTCGTTACAAGCCACGTACACACATTCTTTATATAGTGGAGCTATTCATCATATAAATCCTTTAGTGTGATGGTTGCGTGAATGGGAAAGGCTGACTTAAGCATTCAGGGTGCATTGCCTAGGTGCCACACGAGGCACAACTAGGGTAGAAGCCTTCGCCTGTAACAAGTGGTTTCAGAGCAAGTTACAAGAGACGTAACCTAGTGGAGGCAATTGCAACCATTGTTGGTGGATCGGGGGCACTACGGCGTTGGGACTTGACCACAGAATTGAAGGAAGGCATGGACGTGCTGCATAGGCATATGCCAATCCAAGAGGAGGCTTCACATGTGGTAAGGACAAGGTGCATGGAAACTCGGTATCTCAACATGGAGTTTTGCTCGACACTAGCAGAATACAAATAAGTGTGGAGGTTCGCTTGACACCAACGGGATACAAGTAGGTGGGGGAGCCCGCTTGACACCAGCAAGATATAAGAAGGTGCGTGGTTCCGCTTGACATCAACTGGAAACAAGTGGGTGCGGGAATCCGCTCGACTCTAATGGAATACAAGTAAGTGCGAAAGGTCGTTGCGACACTGGCGGGGTAGAAGACAAGTGCGTGCCGCTGCGACACCGGAGGGGAAGAAGAAAAGTGCGTGCCGCTATGACATTGGCAGGGTACAAGTGCGTGCAGAAGGAGCTTCGGTGAGGTGCGGCAGCAGAGGTGACGAAGACCCTACAGCGAAGTGGTAGACAAACTTACCACGACGTGACGAGGGTGTCACGGGATTGGGTAGAGGAGAATGTTATGACCCAAAAATTGCTGAGGGCGAAGCTGGGAAAAGGGTAAATCAAGGCAATGGAGGTTCGTGGAAGGTTTCAGAAGGTGCTGGAAGGATCCGGAGCACGAAAGAGCCTTAAAGAGTCTAGAGTGTTCTGGAGGGTTCCAGAATGTTCCAGAGCAACCTAGAAAACCCTAGAAGACCCTGAAAGGGTGTGGAAGACCCCACCATGTCTTAGAGAAGTGTGAGCATTCTAGAAGAATCGAGAAGTCTAAGGATATCTAGGGAAAGTTCTAGAGAGTCGATAATGGCCCTTAAATCAGATCGATCCTCACCGTCTATTGAGGAGGTGGAGGCTTATATAAGGGGTGGGGGCTTCATTTGAGGGAAGAACACTAGGAGTGCTCCAAAGGGGAGAGCACTAGTTTAGCAACCTAGTATGCATTTATTTTATTAATTTATTGCCTTAGAGTAATTAAAATTAATAGAATTGATTTATGAGGATAAATATGGCATATTGTGTGCAGTTTGGCTTAGGATGAGATCCCAGGATATTAGTTTATAATTTATTCCTTGATATCAATAAAAAGTGGAATAAAGTAATTAGAGTGTTAATTTGATTTGAAATTTGAGAATTTTGTAAAATTTATGACAAAACAAGAAAAGAATAAAATAAAGACAATAATATAAGTGTGTGTGTGTGGTGGAAGCTTCTAGGCCTTTCAAGAAAAAGGCAAAGGCAAGTAATATATAAACAAAACAAAGTCCTCCCCTTGGCCCGCGTACATCCTCCCTTCCCTTGTTGATATCGAACCCTTTCCTCTAAGTTTTGATTTCTTTGTTCCATCGTGTTGTGATTTGCGAAGATGGGAGTATGTTCTAAAGGGTTGGAAATTAGAACAAAACTACCAAAGCCCTAGAATCCCCTCCCACCTTCGGCGCTTATCCCCTTTCTTCTCTCCTTGCGGTTTTCTTTTTTTGCTTCCATGGAACAATCAAGGCCCGAACCCTAACAATCTCTCAGAAATTGATCAAGCGACCAACAAAATCGAAAGTGACAGACTGAGAGTCAATCAACCCCAAATAAGGAGCTGAAATCCACTGATGGCCGAACCTAGGGGTTTTTTTGGAGTTTGGCGCAATTCGACGTTTTGAGGCTCTGGCAGGTAGGATTTAGACTAATTTCAGTGGTTTTCTTTAATTTGAGTTTTAATTTTGGTTATTAGCCCTATGAAACCTTGACAATCTTAATGATTAAGCAAAATTCTAACAAATTGGTGGAATGTTGGGGTTGAATTTTATAATAACTGTTTGACCTATTGGAATTGGCACAAAGAAGTGGTAACTATGGTGGTGTGTCACACCCCAAACACCAGGGTCACGCGAAAGCTGACCAAAACACCCATTTATGAAAATAACATTTACAGTTGGAAATCAAAATGTATAACATTTGGATAAAAATTTTCTCAAGTTCAGCTCTCGTAAACAATAAATATGTAATCTCATAAATGAATAAGTATATCGCCTCAAGGTGTACAAAACCAGCCTTCACAGGCATCACATGTAAAAGTACATGTCTCAAAAGGAAATAGGAAAAACTACAACAAGTGATGAAACCGTAAGCCACGTGATGAAACCGTCGACCACAGATAATACCACGGGATATAATTACATACCACAAGATAAGACCACATACCGCGGGATAAGACCACATACCACGGGATAAAACTAAACACTACAGGAAATACTGAATATTACGGGATAACATCGAAAACT
>JAOTRH010000024.1:6759205-6789823 GCA_034768845.1 Heliamphora exappendiculata | reverse complement strand
GAAGGGAGAAACAGGGTCGCCGGTGCTGGAGAGAGGTGATCGAGGACTGTAGAAGGGTCGTCGGTGGTCAATGAAGGTAAAAAGTGGTCGATAGTGGTGTTTCGTTGGTCGGCGGCGTGGTTTAGTGGTCGTCAGCCTGGTTTTACGGGTTAATGGTAGTCGTCGGTCTGGTTTTAGGGGTTGATGGTGGTCGTCGGCCTGGTTTAGTGGTTGATGTTGGTCGGTGGCTTGGTTTAGTAGTCGAAGAGTACTGTGACTAGGGTTTCGGCATTGGTTTAGGGTTTGATGGGTACTGTGGCTGTGGCTGTGGCAGGTGGCTGAAGGAAGGAAGCTAGGGTTAGGGCTTTGTGGCAGGTGGCAGGTGGCTGGTGGTTGACTAGTGGCTGGTGGCTAGTGGCTGGTGTTAGAGTTTCGTGAAGGCTAGAGTTTTACCTTAACTCTGATACCATGTTAAGAATAATGAAAAATCGTACCCTAATGGGTAGGCAGCGAGCTCTATTTATAATCAATTTAAAGAACACTATTACAATTATACACCCACACACACCGGATAATAATAACATAATAATAATATAATAATAAGCTACTAACATAAACTAATCAAAATATCAACTATTTAGTTGAGAAATGTGCCCCTCCATGCCTTGGAAAGATTATGTTCCACTTTGTCCAATCGGCCACATAAGCATAACAGAGCAAGCAAATAGGCCTTCCTCCTCTGCCTTTGAACCCTACCAAAGTAGTGCCAACCCTCCAGCTACCTATCACCCTGCCAAGCCTCCATGTTGGACCCAAGCCATCCCAAACAAGACAAAAATCAAACTTCACAGCTCTTTGGCACATCATAATGCATGAGAAGGTGAGAAACTAACTTCCCATCACTCTTGCACATGTAGCTCCAATTCACCTAAAACTTTCTTCTCCTGATAAGACTCTCAACAATCAAGATCTTTCCGTGACCAGCAGTCCACTCAAAAAATGCAACCTTTGCCAGCCTCCTGCCAACAAAATGCTCCTCCACCACCCCCCCACCCCTCTCCCTAAATCCAATGTCCTAAAACACTCCATCTCCTCGACACCATGCATAATTAGTCATTAATGTTTCCACACGTGCCTCTAGAATTTCATTATATCACATGCCAGCCAAAACCCTTTCACAAGACCTACTATGATAGCAAGACACCACTGTAAACACCTAATCATCCCAATTGTCGTGATACTTAACCACCATCACTCTCCTTCAAAACTTGTCCCTTTCACAAATGAATCTCCACCAACCATTTGCCTAACAATGCCTAAATGAAAACATCAACCTCTTCATACCCAAACCCCCATCCTTAATTAGGCTAAACACTGCATCCCATTAAACCCCTTTCCAGCATCACGCCAAAAGAAATCTCTCTCCCAATTTCTCTAAGGTCTTGGCCACCAATGCAATAATGGTGTGAATTGAAATGAAGCAAGTCAGTCGAAGTCAAACTGTCATACATGCTAGTATCCATTGTACACAAAAAAAAGTTCCAACATTTCGAATGCAATTTGTCGAAAAGCTTTGTGTTGGAAAATTATGAAGATATAGCTGATTGTTGTATGGTTAATTGTATACAGATAATTAGACAAGATTGTATGACTAATTGTATGGCTGTAAATTAGAAAGATATAACTGATTATATGACTGTAAATTAGGTAGTAATTAGTCAATGATGATAAATTAGGAATGTATCTTTATTAGGTAGACTAATTAGTGATTCATTTATTAGTTTAGACCCTTATAATTTTTATAAGTAGATATTAGTGTAATTCAGAATTTGATTGAATGAATGAGAAAATTATTTTCAAACTATTCTCTCTGTCTATATGGTATCAAAGCTAGCAATTACTTACTGATTTCTTCTTTCCTGTTCCTTCCACCTTTGTTTTTCCTCTTTTACTTCCTGTTTTCTGTCTTAGCTATAACATCATGTCTGAGGATTCAAGTGAGTCCACTGTGGTCCCACCATCCTTCTCTTCTACAAACACGTCAAAAGGTATTGGAACCAACTCCGAGTCCCACTGTGTTCAAATTACCACCATCCGCTTGAATGGTGATAATTTTTTGCGATGGTCTCAATCGGTTCGCATGTACATTCAGGGGTGTGGGAAGATGGGCTATTTGACTGGTGGAAAAAAAGCCTCTGCAGAAACTGATCCGGTCTATGCAACTTGGGATGCTGAAAATTTCATGGTCATAACATGGCTTGTGAATTCTATAGAAGAGAATATTAGCTCTAACTATATGTGCTATCCAACGGTACAAGAGTTTTGGGAGCATGTGAATCAGATGTATTCGGATTTGGGTAATCAATCTCAAATATTTAAGTTGACTCTCAAACTTGGTGAAATGTGTCAAGGAGAGGATAGTGTCACCAAGTATTTCAACTCTCTGAAACGTGTATGGCAAGATCTCGAACTATTCAATACCTATGAATGAAGATCTATGGAGGATAGCCGTCATCATAAGAAAATTGTGGAGGACAATCGAATTTTTAAATTTCTTGCTGGCCTCAACATTGAATTTGATGACGTAAGGGGGAGAATTATTGGAAGACAACCCCTTCCTTCAATTGGTGACGTCTTCTCGGAGGTAAGGAGAGAGGAGAGTTGGAGGAATGTGATGCTAGGCAGGAAAGGACCTGGTGTTGCTGTTGAAAGCTCTGCTTTAGTGGTTGATGATGCAAATTTCAGTAAAGCTATCACTTACCAGCGCATAAATGATGACAAACCACGGGTTTAGTGTGATTATTGCAACAAATCACGCCACACCAGAGAGACTTGCTGGAAAATTCATGGCAAACCAGCAAATTGGAAGAGCAGCAAGCCTGGTGACAGATCCGACCGAGCTTTTTCTACTGCCAATGAAGCCGAGGTCAGCCCCTTTTTTAAAGAGTAGATGAAGCATCTTCTTACACTGCTGAAGTCCAATTCATCATCTGGTATTCCTAGTGTTTTTGTGGCTCAGACAGGTAGTGAAACTAATACTCTATCTTGTTGTCTAAATTCATCCACTCCTTAGATCATTTGATTCAGGAGCCTCTGACCATATGACCAGTTTTTCTCATTTTTTTGAATCTTATTTCCCATGTCCCGGAAATAAAAAGGTTAAAATTGCAGACGGTAGTTTTTCATCTATTGCAGATAAAAGCTTAGTAAAAATCTCAGAAAAAATAGATCTTAAATCTACTTTTCATGTTCCTAAACATGCCTGCAATCTCTTATCCGTAAGCAAATTATCCAAAGATTCTAATTGTTGTATTATCTTCTTTGAATCTACATGTATTTTTCAGGACCTGAGCTCCGGGAGGATGATTTATAGTGCTAGGATAAGAAATGGTCTTTGTTATTTTGATGATGATCTATCTAGTAATAAAAAAGCTTAAGGCTTTAGTAGTATCAGTTTTATCTCTGTTCGTGAACAAATAATGGTTTGGCATTACAGATTAGGCCATCCTAGTTTTTCTTATCTAAAACATCTATTTCCATCATTGTTTAAAAATATAAACCCTGCATCTTTTCAATGTAAAAGTTATTCTTTGTCCAAAAGTCATCGTGTAACTTATCTTTCTAAATCTTATCGTGCATCAAAATCATTCTATTTATTTCATAGTGATGTGTGGGACCTTCAAAGGTTACTATTATGTCAGGAAAAAAGTGGTTTGTAACATTTATAGACGACTATACTCGTCTTTACTGGATCTATTTAATGCGTGAGAAGTCTGAAGTTGCAAAATTGTTCAAAAATTTTTACAATATGATTGAAAATCAATTCCAAACAAAAATTAGTATACTTTGATTTAACAATGGAACATAGTATTTTAATAAAGTTTTGAAAATATTTTTACAAGAAAAATGTATTTCTCATCAATATTCATGTCATGATACACCTCAACAAAATGGAATAGCTGAAAGAAAAAATAAACATTTGCTTGAAGTAGCCCGTGTTATGATGCATATTTCAAAATATTTATGGGGAGATGTTTTAACTGCATCTTATTTTATCAATCGGATGCCTATACGTATTTTTCAGTATATCACTCTATTAGATTGCTTAAAAAAAATTTCAGAATCTCGCATTCATTCAAAATTACCGATAAAAACTTTTGGTTGCACAGTTTTTGTTCACATACCACCTAAATCTCGGTCCAAATAAAATTCGAGAGCTGAAAATGTGTCTTTTTAGGATATGCTCCTCACCACAAAGGGTATAAATGCTTTAACCCTCAAACCAAAAAAATTCATATTACTATGAATATTTCTTTTTTGAAAAATACTCCCTTCTTTACCAAAAATTTTCTTCATGGGGAGAACATGGGTGAAGAAGATAATTTTTGAGAAAAATCTACACATTTACCCAATACAATTATTGACTTTCCCTCTCAAGACACCGAAATTCAAGTTTATGGTATTGGCAGAATTGATTTTTTACCAACAGAGAAGGAAATACTGCAAAAGGATACATGTAATCCAAATTCTGAGCTTCTAGTTTATACTAGAAAGAGGATTCCTCAAAAAAATAAAGATCTGTCTATCATCCCATTACAGAATCAATCAGAATTCCTGAATAATGGAACCTGTAATATTTCAAGTAACTCTTCTCCCACTCCTGTTTTATCTGATTATATTCCCATTTTACCTTCTGCTCCTATTTTAGATTTAGATCATATAGAATCTCCAAAACATAAAATCTCATATCTTGATATTCCAATTGCCATAAGGAAAGGAACCCGGACATGCACTAAATATCCTATTGCCAAATATATTTCCTACCAAAGACTTTTCAATAATCATAGAGCATTTATTTCAAACATTTCTCAAGTTATTGTTGTGCCAAGAAATATCCAGGAAGCACTAGATGATCCGAATTGGAAATTAGCAGTTCTTGAGGAGATGAATGCTCTTAGAAAAAATGGCACATGAGAGATAGTTGACTTGCCTAGAGACAAAAAAATTGTAGAGTGCAAATGAGTCTTTACAGTGATATACAGGGCTGATGGCAGTATAGAGAAGTATAAGGCGAGACTTGTTGCAAAAGGTTTTACGCAAACCTATGGAATCGACTATCAAAAGACGTTCACCCCTGTAGCCAAAATAAACTCAATTCGAGTATTATTTGTCTCTTACCGTGCACTCCAATTGGCTTTTACACCAATTGGATATAAAAAATGCGTTCCTTAATGGAGACTTAGAGGAGAAAATTTTTATGAGCCTTCCACCAGGGTTTGAAGAAAAACTTAGTGTAGATAAAGTCTGCAAATTAAGAAAGTCATTATACGACCTCAAACAGTCACCGAGAGCCTGGTTTGAACACTTTAGCAGAGCAGTAAGACGTCACGGATTCTGTCAAAGTCAAGCAGATTATACTATATTTTATAAACACTCAAAGGAAGGTAAAATTGCTATTTTGATTGTTTATGTGAATGATATTATATTGACATGAGATGATAGTACTGAACTAAAAAGACTAAAAGAAATGCTTGCTGATGAATTCGAGATCAAAAACTTGGGTGCGTTGAAATATTTCCTCATAATGGAGTTTGCTAGATCTAAGGAAGGTACATCTGTTAATCAACGCAAGTATGTTCTAGACTTGCTTGGAGAAACATGTATGCTTGATTGTAAAACAGCTGAAATACCAATGGAACCCAACACAAAATTACAACATGCTAAGACCGAAAGTGTAGTGTACAAGGAACGATATCAACAACTTGTTGGAAGGTTGATTTATCTGTCTCATACACGATCGGATATAGCATTTTCTGTAACTATGGTTAGTCAATTCATGCATTCGCCTAGACCAGATCATTTTGAAGTAATTTACAGAATTCTGAGATATTTGAAGGGAACTCCTGGAAAAGATCTACTTTTTAAAAAACGTGGGCATCTACAAATTGAAGCCTACACCGATGCAGACTGGGCTGAAAGTATAACAAATAGGAGATCAACATCCGGATATTGCACCTTTGTTGGAGGAAACCTTATTACTTGGCGAAGTATAAAACAAAATGTGGTTGCTAGAAGCAGTGCAGAAACTGAATTTAGAGCAGTGGCTCATGGTATTTGTGAAGTTATGTGGATTAAAAAAATGTTAGAAGAGTTGAAGGCGTCAGATTCGCTACCTATGAAATTATACTGCGATAACAAGGCAGCAATGTCAATTGCCCACAATCTACTTCTTCATGACATAACAAAACATGTATAAGTGAATAAACATTTTATCAAGAAAAAACTTGACAGTTGGCTGATTTTGTATGCCATATATCCCAACTAGTGAACAGATTGATGTATTTACTAAGGGGTTGCACAAGAAGCAATTTGATATTTTGATGGACAAGCTGACTATGGAAGATATCTTCAAGCCATCTTGAGAGGGAGTGTTGAAAAATTATGAAAATATGGCTGATTGTACGGAGGCAATTACGCAAGATTATATGGCTAATTGTATGACTGTAAATTAGGAAGATATGACTGATTGTATGGCTGTAAATTAGGTAGTAATTAGTCAATAATTATAAATTAGGAATATATCTTTATTAGGTAGACTAATTAGTGATTCATTTTTTAGTTTAGACTCTTCTAATTTTTATAAATAGATATTAGTGTAATTTATGATTTAATTGAATGAATGAGAAAATTATTTCCAAACTATTCTCTCTGTTTACACTTTGTTAGCCACCCAAAGAGAAAGAGAGAGAGAGAGAAGAATAAATTATACAAACTAGAAAAAGAAAAGAGGTAAAGAAACTCATAGTACATAACTACATATTCTTAACATCAAATTAGGAAAAGTACGATTTCACAAGGGTAAGCATAATGACCAAAACAATGCATGAGCCACTATTGCTTTAACTAAAATGGCCAAAAAACTTGCAGGGATGGGAAATAACCACAATATGTGAACCAATTCCCTCCCTTGAATATACCATGCAATCCCTCTATGCATTGCATTGCATGGTAAAGACCTTAAGTCAACATAGTACCATCTTGCATGTATCTAATCTAGTGTAAAAATCAATGCATCCTATAAATCATAAATTAGATAAAAATTCAAAAACTTCGTCAAAGAAAAAGGAAATTACAAGGAATAGCATTATCTTCTTCCCAACAGACTATGATACATGAACTCCACTACAAGCGTTGGATATGAGCATGTCTAATAATAGAATTCATCTAATTTTCATGTCCAAAGACACGAGGACACGGAGAAATAATAATATTGTATGTCGTGCATAATTTGGGTATTTTATGCATAGACCGATGATGAGTTCAATTTCATATATATAATTATTGGATGAATGTGCAACTACACATGTTGAACGCAACTACTTGAACATATTTAGAAGAATTCATGTAACACAACCAGTAAAAAATGAAACAAGTGCCCAAGGCCGCCTGTAGGCCAATTGCAATTACCATGCCAACTTTATCTGAGCACAATTGTCATAACACTACAGGCATGCTGCCATAACAAATATGACTAACAATGTTGATTCACAAAAACTACATAAAGAGGAGATATTTTACAAGGACGGGCAAAGCAATAGGAGTAGAGAAATAAAATATGGATATTCAACCCATAAATTGCCACAAAGTGCCAAAACAACAGCAAAATACAATCTGAAAGTCCTAAAGTAAAGTCATTTATCAAAATTAATTCACCCCAAAGAACAAAATAATTAATAAAACAATTTAGTATGTCCATTGTAAACTTTAGAAAGAAGCCAACTCCAAGAGACAATAAGGCTGACAGATTTGGTAATCAATATTTCTAATTTGACTATCTATTAGGCTTCATCTGTTAGCAACTAAGGTCAAGGTATATGCTTCAAAAGATTGAAAGAATCCAAAGCACACAACAGTTTCTGAAGTCTGTATGCATAACACCATACAACCTCATCATGGGATTAGAATTTTCCTAGACATCCATGTGAAGCATTTAAGCATCAATACACATGCACGAAAGGCCAAAAAAGGTCATCTTCAAACCTTAAGATAGTAGCAAGCAGATATGCACAAGACACACTGCAGTGAGGAGAAACAAACCTATTATGTATTGTGGTGGCACAGTCATACCCCTGCCTTCCACTTGAGAGTTTACCCAAATTCCTCTCATATGTCTTGCAAATTACACTGCCCCAGTTATGCACAAGCCACGTCACTCCACCTCGTTAATGAGTGGGGAAGGGAGGAGACGTACCTTAAACAGGTATAATTACTTCGAAGTAATTACACATGTCTAGGGGCAGCCTATAGTGGGGCATCAACAGCCACAAGCTTTACTGGCCCATTCCATGTTTAGGGCCTTGTTAACTCAAATAGGTATAAACTTGTTTTTGATGTCTTGTGCAACATTAAAATGTACAAAAGATGAATGGTGGCAGCCGCAGCCCTCACTTGCCAGGACAATTGAACTCATATTCAATAGATAAGATATATGATACAATACCACTTCAATAGAGAGACCGGGGATCAAGAGAAATGTGCTCACATATTATGTCTAGGGACAAAAGTAAGAATGATCCTTTTTAAAAATAATTACTTCCACACACAACTGACAATACTGAAGGATAGTGCTATGCAAACAAACCCTTCAATAAAAATGTTGGCCAAGACTGATAACATTCAGCCTAACTGACAAGCATGTAAAATTTCAAACTGCTTGCTATTGTTTTCAGGAACCATGACTTACAAAAGTCTCATTAGATTCAGTCTAAGCATGTATACTTGATTCTTCAATAAAACTTTGAGAATGTAAAGACGCTAGTTCATAGGCTAAGATCATCTTTGCTTTCATTATTTTTATTTTTGGGTGAAGAAGTGTGAATCTTCCTTCTCTGTGATCATACTATAGGTTGGCTTCATTTTGGTGAAGGATTTTTTTTCTTTTCTTTTTTCCCTTTCCCTTTTGGTGTCTACATTCATCTACATAGTTTTGTGCTTTTGTGATATTTTATATAAATCTTCTTAATATAAAAAAGAGTTCAGAAGTTGGAATGATGGTAAAGAATGGCACTCCAGCTGTCATATTTCAAGGACTCCTTGATAGAAATTATCTATTGCAGGTTACCCAGTCTACCACTCAATGTATGATGACTTCATATGGATGAAGAAATTTGGTGACCCTATGTTTCAGAGGCATGTAGCAGGTTTGATCTACAGTGTTTGTACAAAAGCATCTAGAACAGAACATCATATCATGCATTATTTGATCATGGCTTGTGATGTTTGAAGAATCTATCATAAGCTAAGAAAGTTGAAGCTCAAGGCATTTCATAATGCTAGTCACAACAAACAAAGAACAATGGTTTCCTTACTAATATCAACCATTATTTTTTCATCATGAATGTTCTTCCAAAAGAATTAGAGAATAACCGAAGAACCCAAATGATAATATATAATATATCTTACAATTAGTAATTGCTCTTTTGGTTTAAATTGGATGAAGCTGAGTGTTATTAGTTGTCCCAATCAACTTCTATTTCACCTTATGTGATGTATTTTTATTATCATAAAACAGTGGCAAGCATTTGGGGTTTAGTAGCTCTTCAACTTGCAGATGAGGAATTTTTGCCTTTTAACTATCTCTCCTACGCAAATGAACTTCAGGTATGTTTCTGGAACTCGGATACAATGAAGCTCATATCCTGAACATTATGCATTTGGGTTTAGTAGCAAAACAAATGAAATGTCTCCAATTCCTGAAAACAGAGAAGTGCAGAAGAGTTAAAAGGTGAGGTAGCGGATAAGGGCATAACCCTTACTCCCTTGTTCAACTCTATTGAGGAGTTCAAAAGGGCAGCCACCAAAATAAATAACCAGAAAAAGGTACTCCATGAGTTTCTCCTGAGCAAGATCTCCATAAAATTTGGTTCCTATATCATGAAATGCTAGGAACATAATTTCTCAGGCTATGCGAGAAAACAAAGGTTGGGCATCCAGGTGGAAAAAGGACCCTTGGAAGGTAAGAGAGTTGAATGACAGGCTAATGATGGCAGAGCGAGCATTCACAGATCGAGATGGACTAGCCGGAAGGCCATGGCATAAACATTTAGTAAGTTATTCATTTTAACAAATGCAAATTCCTGATCGATATTAATAGGAGTATATTTTTGCTCCTAGGGGTATGTCAACTGACCACTTTTATTTGCAAACCTTTGTCTGAACAAGTAACACAGCAGATTCCACAATTATATTACTCCAGTTGTACAAATTCACCAAATCTAACTGCTACTCTGCCTTTCTCAGATTTATGCACCGTCAAAACACAATGATTATGGATCTAAATCCTTCCCTGGGGTTGATGACGCGATTGAAAAGGCGCTGAGTCATAACACAGTAGATTCATGGCGCTCTGCACAACATGAAGTTTGGAGAGTCTCTAGAGCTGTCAAACACGTATCACTAGTCCTCAATGGTGAATTGACATGAATAAGGCAATGTATCAACCTACAAATGTTCACACATTTCGAGTTAAAGTTGAAATATTAGACTTTTCTGTATGGCCTGCCTCTAGTTTTATAGCTCTTCTACCAATTTTTGCTCCAGGACAAAGGTAGAGCGCTTGGCTTTGTTCATTGACAACAAGGGAAGTGCAGGTGCAGCATAATTGTCAAGTTTGGACTGGACATATTTCCTTGAATTGAACAACAAACTTCACTGGAGGTTGCATATTCAGTAACTTGAAGAATACAAATATATAATCAATCTATAGAAGCGAATTGCTACAGTGTCGTATGTTTGGCAATTAACTAACAAAAACCAGGATTTACGAGATTATGTGAAGGACAGAGTACACAACAGTTGAAGTTAAGGCAATAATGACAACAATATAAAGATATGATCTCAATACTCTTAAAAAGTCTTTCTTCAGTCATCTTAAGTACTGCTATGATAGCTGGATGAGAGAGTAGCTCTAGGATTCTGGTGTCAGCCAACCATGAGATACCATTGGTTTCTAAAATGGAATTTTATCAACCAGCTCCACCTTTTCCTAGTGTATAGACCAGGACTGCCTTTCCTCATTCTTGATATGCCATGAAATGAATCCAGACATTTTTTGGCCACCCAAAATTAAATAACTCGTCAAGAAACGGAAAAGGAAAAAGAAAAAGAAAAAGAAGAATAGAACTCACTTAAATTATTCCAGAACTTAAGGCTCCTAAAGAGGTGAGATATGACAAATTCCTTCTCATTACCAAGATTTCTTTTTTTAATTTGAAAAGTACTACCAAGAAGCAATAGTGCATTTGAAATTTGCAAAGTAAAAATATTAACTCTTGGAAATTTCATAATGACTATTAAACAATTGAAATTTAAGATTTAAACTATAGGAAATTCTATTTATCCCAACATGCCCAACGTGTGTTACAAATCAGGCAAGGGTTATGTTAGAAACTGTAGAAGGGATCAGAAAATAGGGTTATGATCAAAATACAACTAAATTTCTATTCTTAATGTTATGTACAGTTTCAACAAGCATTTGCACTAATATGTACAATAAACCACTGAAAAGCTATGGTGCTTTACTTCCAAACCTTGATGGCCCCATCCCTACAGCTTGATATCAAAAGTCGCTGGTTCACCTTGACAGAAGCCAGAGAGAGAATGGAGTCACGATGACAACCTGCAGAATCAGTGGCAGCAGCTGCTAGAACTGCTTTTGCAGTCAACTTGGTTGCCAGAGGCCGTCTCTTTGTCTCCTGTTTGCCAGAGGAGGAATACTTAAATTTCACTCTCACAAGCTCAATCACTAACAAACACAGAAGATTATCCAAAATTCTCAGTCAAAGAAACCTTGTGTTAAAACCCTAACACGAGGCAACAAAGGCAAGAGTTGAGGACTTCCTACAGAGAATGATTTGTTCTTAATTGGTTGACAAAAATAAATCTACCCATGGGTTTGCAAAAGTAAAAACTTTATGAAAAGAGATCACTTCTTTATTTTTTTAAGAGAGAGCACACGTGAAACCTATGCACTCCCTAAAGCAATTTCTAGAGCATTGGACTATCAAACATCCTACTATATAACCTTCCACAACGAGATTTTACCATTGCACTAAGTGTAGAAAGAATCATAATTTGGAAAAAGAAATCCTGCTTCAATATGTCAACATACCTGCACAACTTGCACCCCGAAACTAGACTTTGTTTCATAGAAATCATCATTTCCAACTCCTCTTAGAGAAGGACCACAAACAGAATAACTCCTGTCAGGGCTGCAATATATAAGCACAAGGTCAATTAGCCAGAAGAAAAAACACAGGATAGTGAAATGAACAGAAACAGTAAAATGACTAAAACCTGCAATGGTCCCAGCGACGTATCTTCAAGTCAGTACCACCAGTTAACAAATCTCCCCCAGGTAAGGAGAGCAACGAACGGATACCAGGAAGACGGGTAGAAGGTTCATTGAGCTCATCAACTCTGTACTTCCGATTGATATTTCTTCTGATATCTGGTTTGTTATTTGCCTTACTGGATGGCCTGGTCAAGGCCCAAGGAAGATCAGAAAAATCAGCATCGCTATCATTACTTACCACCCTCAACACCTGCAAACCATAGAAACCAATGAAAGAATGAAATCACCGGCAAGAAACTGAAGAAGATAAATGAAAAAAAAATGCAAAAAGTTAGCAAATTTTGCAAATTCATCACTTCAAATATTGGACTTTGAACATGCATCTATTTCAACAACTCGTCCTCCTCGCCAGTAGACAAGTACTTCTAAGTTTCAAAGATATCAATTGATCCTTTGTCTCTTACGTTGCATATTAAATTATGTATAGAATATATTTACACTAAACTAACACATACAATAACTTTTGAAATTAATTGGAGTCTACACCAACCACCATATTAAATTATGTATAGAATATATTTACACTAAACTAACACATACAATAACTTTTGAAATTAATTGGAGTCTACACCAACCAACGCTCTTATTCACTCATCATTAAAAGCTAATCTATTTGTAAGGAACAGAACCTTGTACTTTTCTGACATTTTCAAGAAATACCCGATCCTCCATACGCGCTAACACTTAGTTTCTACTCAGTCATCAATGAAGATTTTTGCAGATCACAAGATGGCTCTACCCCATTTCATACAGTATCTATGGTATTATGAAGTAACCTAACTAATCCGCCTGCCAAAGCAAAAAAAAAACTAATTTATCCAATTCCATGGATATAAAGTTTCTGGGAAAATGATCACAAACAATAGTCACATACCTGGTGGCAGCTTCCGTTTTCTGCATTCCAAAGAGAAACTTCATTACAACCTGCTGCAACATAAACAAGGGGCCTTGCTGGAGTGGATATAGCAGTGCTTGAAGGAGGAAGAAAAAGGCACATTTGCTCGATCGGACATACAAAGGAATACTGCCATGAGTTGACAGGTAGACAGAACCTCAAATCCCAAAGAGTAAGCACACCCCTCGAAGAACCGGACACAAACCAATTCCCACAAGGGCCCGCCACCAGAGAAGACACATAACCTTCTTCAGGATTTACTTTCACATTCCATGCATTTGAATTTGTTCTTGTATCCCAAAGATGGATCCCACAATTTTGGGTGCTATACATAATCATCCGCCTGGAATCACTTTCTGCTGAATAGTTTAAGAGGCTGAGTATGGCACCTTCTCCAACATTCCTTTTTTTGACATCAACAATGCCTGTATACTTCTCAACAACATTGCCAAGACTTCTGGGGATATAGTCAACAGAGAACATATGTATCATGCCATCACAGGCTCCGACAATGACTTGAGCAGAACCTTGGAGCATTGTGACGCACAGTGCACGGCTTCCCTCCAGGGAATAAGTTAGCCTTGACCTAAATGAGATGTCTTTCTCCAACTTCCTGGAATCCCACACCTTAACAGTGGAATCATCAGATGCAGACACAAAACAACTTTGATCGGTAGAAATGGCAATGTCATTAACAGCAGAGCGATGCTCCTGAAGGTGTGCAACCAAAACCCCACGTGGCCTCCACCCTGAATCTGGGATCGGTGGCCTCCACCCTGAATCTGGGATCGATGACCCTCGTGTAAAAGACGGCAATCCCGTTACATCAGGTGGAGTGGGGGCATCTTCTGCTGTAATGGTACCCCCTTTCATTGTGCTAGATATACTCAAGTCTTGAAACTTGCTGTTAATATGGGCAGTGTGATCACTTTCCCTGCCTTCTGCTTCATGCACCACTCTGTGAAACTGTTTAGAACCGTCACTAATGCTGAATGAGCCTGAGACAAGCTTGGGTGCTGGAACTGAACTAGCCAAACCTAATGATTTGTTTGCTGGATCCATCCAAGGCATGGACGAAGAACCAAATCCGAAAGTGTTCAATTGTAATGAGGAATCAGAGGCTGCTGGAGCTATTGATAGTGCTCGTTTATCTTTCTTGAAGTAATACAACGGTATGCCTTCTGATGATTTATCACAAATAAAGCTGTTCAAAGCACTAAGCTGAGGAGACGTAAAGCTAGAGAACTGTAATTTTTCCAAGCATCGAGAATCATTGCTGTCAACTGCGCCAGCAGCACTGGGCAGAAAGCTTAATGTAGCACTCATTTTAGCATCACCATCATCACTTCCTGTCAGATCCAGTGGTTCCATTCCATCGCCAACGGGTTTATGATTCTGAACATCATTTTGCCTGTCAGACCATCCCTTCATTGGATTCAATTCCCCAGGTCCTATATTGTATGAGTCTACAGTTTCCAATTGTTTGGGCTGTGCTGATGAATTGTACCATATCTTTCTCTGCCTCTCTAACATGTCTGAACTCCTCGCATTTTCTAAGACTTCATAAAATACCTGCCTTGAGACGGGAGGCTTTAGACATGCAAGAAGAGACTTTTCTGAAGCTAGAGATGCAGGTTGTCTGCGGAGGAAAGGACGTATAACTGGGACAAGGAAAACATAAGAATCCACAGCACCTAAACTCTCACTACTAGCTGCAATAAAGGTGACAGCTGACCTCCTTACCCACTGACTGGGATAACAAAACAATGGAAAAGCACGCTCTATCATTTCAAGCAATACCCTCTTCCGCAGGAAACCACTCTTGCACAGAATGGCCAAGCAATCCAATGCATTCACAATTACAGCCTCCGATGCATCACTTAAAGCCTGCTCGATGTAAGGTAGAAGATATTCCTCTACACTTCTTTGACCCACAAAGAAGCAGACATAAACGATCTGACCATAAAATACAGCTCTTAACTGTTCATCACGATCATTTAGAAAAGCAGGGAGGATGGGTAACAAAATGTCATTACTCTGCCTCTGGCCAAAGAACCAACATAGATTGCCAATATCCTGCAAGAGTGCTCGCCTGATATTTGGAGTTTGCTTTGGGCCCATTACAAGTTCCTGAATGACCTCAGCTATGGATTTCCTCAACTGCGCAAGCCGTGCATCACTGTTCAGATTCTGCAAATGTCCAGATGTCCCAGTAAATGGGGATTTCTGGGACGAATTGGATTCATTCAGAACACCTGCCTCACTCAAGCTGATTGAGTGAATTAAAAACCCATAAGCGGTCAGTGCCAGCTTAGATATATTGCCGGCATAGCAAATCCTCACACTTTCCTCTGGATCATCAGGAAGCATAGAAAGCATTGGAAGAATATACTCAGGAAAAATTTTAGCGTCACTAGGAGGGAAATCTCGGACTAAAGGCAGAATGTCACACAGAGTCTCCAAGGCAGCACAGCGCACAATTGCTGCTGGATCAGAGAGCATTGCAACAATGTATGGAAGCACACGCTGCAGTCGATCTTCATCATCAATATATAAGGAGCAAGACTTGAGTAAAAGCACAGCCCCCCTCCTCAAATGAGGCAACTTGACATTCCGTATGCAAGAACACAGTAGAGAGGCAATCAGAACCATACCTTCACAGCTCACACAATCCTGGGGTAATGGAATGGAAGGCATTCCAAATGTGTCCGACTGATTGTCATAATCAGACATCAATGTGTTTAACTCATTCATAGTAATCTTTTTCAGGAAGGGGTGGTGATTTCTATTAAATACATTGGAGATAGTTTGCAGTAGCTCGCCAGGAGACTGCAAGCCACACTGTTTGTGGTTTTGAGAGTATGCAGAACTGGCTACATCCTCCAGCATTGGCTTCACACCAGAATACCTATTACTTTGTTTCACATCCCTGAGTAGATTACTGATATCACCAAGAAGTTCAAGACGATCATTAACTACCTCTTCCTTTTTCCTCAAGGAATCATTTCCCAAACCGACATTTTGCTTTGTACCCACCTGTTCTGATGATTGGTCGCCTAAAGTATTTGATCGTGTGCCAAGTACAACACCTGTTTCATTATTTGACCTATTACTTATCATTTGTTTATGTATTTCCTGGAAAACAGTCTGGCACATTACAACCTACAGCAAAAAGGAGAAGTGCTAAGTGCAGGTACACAGGTGAAATGATTGCTGCTCTTAGAAGGATAAACTATAAAAGCTCCTTACCCTTGTATCAGAATCAAGTGGATTCAAACAGGAATAGAAATTATGCAGAAAAGGTGAGAAGTAACTCGGAAACACGACATTTGCATAGCTCTGAAGGTAGTTTCCAGCAGAAAAGCGTAACTCAGGGTCCAATTGAATCATATGAAGAATCATCTTACGGACTCCTGAATCTGGGATCTGCACACATAGCACACACAATTTGCCAGCAGGATCATTAAGCATGAACAAAAGTCAATGTAGAAATACGATGACAAAAATGCCAAGGGAAATTAATCATTTGCAGCAATTGTTTAAGTTAACTCAAAATGAAACAAAATTAATCATCAGTATAGAGTGATTTGGGTACTGTTAAAAATGCTATAAAAACAAAGGCCAAAGAACTCAGGGCTAAGCCATAAGGAAAGACATGATGCCATAGAATCTACCTTCTCAAGATGTTGGGTAGGATCATATTGCCCTCTGCGATAAGCAAGAAGCTGTGACAGTTCAAAAAGTGGCTGACCCTCAAGGAAAAGCTCCGCAATTACACACCTAAAGTAACAACATGAAACAAACCTATTATAACATACATACAATACGATTGTATAAACATTGTTGGATGATGAAGCTGATAACAACCTCAACAATAAAATTGATTTCAATATCAATTGCTCCATAAATAAATTTCGTGTTATTCGCCAACGACCTATCCATACCAAACAAAAACAGGCCAGGCGAGCAAGTTACTAAATACATCCACTGAAAAGAGACAAGTGTATGCATTGAGTCATAAGTTTAGGTTTTTCCATAAGATATTTAGTAACAATAATGAATTCATATACAGGTGCAGACTGCACACACTTACACAGAGAAAAGAAAAGAAAACAGAAGAGAAGAAGAAACAGTGATGGTGACCCAACATATTCGATTCATTTTAACACAAGGGCTCACTGGGCATCATTTTTTTTTATTTTTTTACAAGTACTCACTGGGCATTAGTATGATCAGATTTCAATAGGGAATTGATAGAATAGAATGATAAGTGGCAGTGATGAAATAATTGGTAGGGGCCAAAATATTAGCATCCTGGTGCCAATGGAATCGGTGTTGGAAGAAATTGTGGAAATGCAATGATGCCAAAGAAGGTTAGAGCTTGGTGATGGTATTATTCTATAGTAACAAGCAGGCTGCACAAATTCATATATACATTTGCTTAACATTGGTAAACACAACCATATGTTAGCTTTATATAGCTCAAGATATAAATTGACATCAACAACAAAACAAACAAAGGATAAAATGCTCCTTCCAAGATATTGTAATTACAGAAATCGCTCACCCAACAGCGAAGATGTCCATGGATGGCTTTAGTTGTGCGTCTTGTGCAACTTGCATCTCACCTCCGTGCTCATAAAATCTCTGACATTTAAAAATCAGTTCAACAATTATATCGGACACAAACATGATACTCAAGTAAAATAAAACTCAATGGTTGCGGGTTGCAGGAAAACGAAAGAAAAAAACAGAAAGTGGTAAGAAAACAAAAATAAGGAGGATGTGCACATTAAATAGGAGAGATGTTTTCAAACTCGGAGCAATTAAAAATTTTAATATATGACTGCATCATAAAAGTTCATAGAGATGCAAATGAGAAATAATGAGTATTGTTGTTTGTTGAGTGCCACTGGTTGTTTCTGAAATGCAAACAGATACGCAAATTACAGTCCTTACCCTTTAGGACCACATGGGCTTATATTCTCATCAGCTTCATTCAATTTAAAGGTTAGATCTACTGAATAAAGCTCCCATATAATTGAAAGTAATTAATCACATATAATTCTCCCCACACTCTTACTTGAAATGAGCTTATTTTAAGTTCATTCAGACAAGCATGCATGAAAGTAGTGGTTGTAGTGGTTTTTCTGGAAATTGGTGAAAAGTCCTAAAATCGACTTTATGCTGCAGTTGTTTTGAGTACAACAGAGAAATTTCTCTATAGGAAAATTCTACATTGATTTTTTTTTCTCGTCAAGGATATTGAGTTTTTCAATTCACATGCTTACTGGATATATGTTTATGATCATCCAGAATTAATTTTCTGATTTTTGAAGCATGTTATGTTTCTTTTGTCAATTAGTTTCACGATGGCCTAATGAATGGAAAGTCAGTCTTTGAGTAACTTCGAGGCGTGATGGTCCCATTTCGAAAACAGGTTGTCATATGATGTGTAAATTTCTTGTCTATTTTTTAGCTTAAAAACCTCTAGAAGCTTGATAACGAAATTTGGTGAGCATTTTGATCATGTTGATATGAATTTTTACAAAAATAAAAATGATATACAATTCATAGTTTATGAAGTCATCAAGTTGTTTGAATTTCATGTTGTGGTTGAACAATAAATTTCATAGCAAACTGTTAATTTTATAGCTATGTTAATCTCACAATTTTTTCCAGCATTTCATCCACATTATAGATCTTGTTTGACACATCTCGATGGGAGAATTCTAAACATAAACTTTACGAAAAATGGACATGTAGGTCAAAGTTATGGTGACTTTAAAGTTTGGAAAACTAGTATAGCACCTTTTAAGGCGTAAGAGGATCATCTTATAATTAGGAGACCTTTGGTCGAATTTCCCTTTTTCTTTTTGACAGAACTATGATATTAAGGTCCAAGTGCCTGTTATGGAGAACAGAAAGAAAACTGAGGCCCTCGAGGATAAAGCAGATTCACGAAGAAACTTGATAAAGAAAAGTCTGAATCCAACAAACACATGATGTCATTGGATAAGGAAACAATAGTGATGTAAAATATATACATACACATATATATATATATATATATATATATATTATGTCAACCACATAAACAACATAAAGACTTAAAACCATGAATTGTGACATAAATTCTATCTGAGGATCTTCGATGTAAAGGAAGGGGGAGTAGTGTTCAAGGTATGTGCAGTGCTATACAAGATGGTGCCAGCATCCACGAAGCTTACGGCAACTATAAAGTTCATAATAGCAATGGAAGATGGACAGCTTGTCTACAAAAAACAGCTGTCACTGCAGTGTTTATGATTTGTGGCTGCCCAGTCATCATGAGACTTGGTGGAAGCAGAGTTGCCAAGGGAAAAAGTGGGCACTTTATTACCATGTAGATCCTTGATAATTTATGTGGCTCATTGTGTTTCTTTTCTTCACAACATTTTTTTCACGTACTTGTCTGTACAATTAGTGGCAACCACTGTACCCATTTTAAAAAAAGGTGGCATAAGAAGAGGTGGGATGAAGATGAACAGATTAACAGAAATTGAGTGACTTCAGTTGGCAATAGTTGCAGTGGTAGTGAGGATGACTTTAGGTGCACAGAATAGGAGCAGAATCAGAAAGAGATTTCCCTTCCGAGATTTAAATTTCTAGGTCCCAAGGAAAAAAATTGTGAACGTGCTGGGTAAATGACCATGTATCAAATATACAGCACAAGTAAACAAGCATGGATATAGATATTATAATTGTCAAAAGTTCAAAACTTCCTGGGGGTAAGCTTCCCTGCCTTTCTTATCCCCGTCCCTAAATAACATATTCACTGGAATCAACATGTTTTAACATTTTTTTCCAAATCTGGTAAAGTATAAAATTACCATCATGATTCATGACAAAAGAGCATCTCTCATATTATCAAAGGCTTGAGCAAACTTGAGCCACAAATTTTTCCTAGAAAAGGGGGGAATGATTGAAGACTGGAATCCTCATTCCTCGGATAACTTCATGGAAAATTTCTAGAGTCCTCATTCCTCGGATAACTTCATGGAAAATTTCTAAAAGTATGAGGTATCTGTTAAGAGCACAACTGATCAATCTAGAAAAATATCTATGCCCAAAATACATCCTTTAATAGGTGATATCCACCTAAGTTCATCCTTTCAAGAACAAACTCCAAGAAAATCTAATATCCTGTATGTACAGGATCAAAAATCACTTGGGTTCACCTTCAAAGTCATGCCTTCCTTATGGCAGATGCTAATCGTCAACAGATTAATCATTCCCTGTCCAGAAGGATTGCACCAGCGATCTTCTTGAGGCGTTTGTAGAGGCTCATACCAGGCTGATATGTATTGAATCTCATGACAACAAGAACCATTTTCTTGGGGATTAAGGTGCATCAGTACACATATAGGTTATACTATTCAAAAACTCCCAACAAAGGTGCCAGTTGTGAATAGTTTCAAGATTCCTCCAAAAAAATAAACTTTCCCTTCAGCAATTAAAACCGTAAAAGTTGCACCAACGCATAACTGATTACACCAGTCAATTCTAACTCCTCACACCAGCATAGTTCAAGTAGTTTACAATTGAACACTCAATCCATTTTCTTTCTTCATGGTTATCTAGCATAGAAAATCACCACAATTTACCTTTTATTTATTGGTTTAAACTTTAAAATGCTTGGGAAGAAAGGTCCTTAATTAAACCATCAAATGAGCTCATTTTTTTTAACCTTTCTTCAAAACAAAAGTAGAAAATATTGACAGGAAGGTATCGAGGTTCCAAAACATAAAATAACATTAAAAAATAAAGAGGGACCAACCTCGGGAGCAAGATAACAACGCCGTCTCCCACCGGTGTCAAAGAAGAATGAGAAATCAGAGGGATCATCATGAGGAATATAAGTGGGTTTGAAGGATGCAAAGTCAGCAAGGTAAAGCCAATTCCATGAAGTGACAAGCACATTCTCACACTTAATATCACCTGAAACATTTCATACCGATTTTCAGAACCAAAAAGAAAGAGCAAGTGTAAAACTGGATAATGACCATAGAATTGGTGGACCGACTGAGTAAACTCACCATGACAAACTCCATGCTCGTGACTCTGTTTCACTGCAAATAGTAGCTGCGGAAGACAAGAATATAAAATGGTAAGTCTACTTATGCCAGATATATTCAAAAATCCGGGGCTAGAGAGATAGAGACCTGAAAAGCCAGCCATTTCTTTTCAACAATACTGAGAAAAGGCCTAGTACTCAACCGGTCATGAAGATTATTGAAGAAGTACTGCCTCAAAAGATAAGCAGCTTTATCCGTTTCGAGCCAAAACTGTGATATTCACCACGTAAGAACATTGAACAATTAAACTTTCTAAGACAGGAAATCAAAAATGAATAATTTTGCAACATTTGATACCAGAAAAATTATGAGAAAATAAAGCTAATAACTTCAACTAAATTTGATGAATGCATATCTAAAATGAGTCAGTCGCAACTATTCAGCTCAAGGAGAGTTTCGAAAAACTAATAGAGAAAGAAATTTTTTTTAAAAAAAAAAAGGGCAAAGACAAATCAGATGTATTAACTTCACTATGTGTAGTTCAATTGATTCTAAATTGTTATCCCTTTCGTTTTCCTTCGATTTCTTTCCAACCAACCGAAAATAATTTTAGTCTTATCATTCTAAAGAGTAATATTAAGCTGATCAAACTCAAAATTTTAGTTTTCTGGGCTTCTAAACAACTCAATAATCCGAAAACTCTGTCCCCTCTCATTTCCCAATTTTTCTCAGCATCCAAACAGAGTCATCTCATTTAGGGATTATTACTGATACAGCCACAAATTTTCAATAAGATAAATTTGAGGAATTGGAACCTGGAAGGGCCAGCAATGGGGGTGATCGAGCCTGCGGAAGATCTCGCGGATCTGGAAGAGCCGCCGCTCGTAATCCCGGAGATCGATCGAGTCCCCCCGCTTGAAATACACTTTCACGATGACCAGCCCTTCGTCGTGCTTGCACTGAATCGATTTCAAGAAGCGACCTCGCCCCAGCACCTCCTTCAGCACCAAATTGTACGACGACGGTAGGTCGTGGAGGTAATACTCCGTCGCCGACGCTTGCGTCGTCCGAGCGATCTTGTTTCCCATCCTCTCTCTCTCTCTCTATCTATCTATCTATCTGTGTGTGTGTGTGTGCGTGTGTGTGTAAATATGGTTGTTTCGGTGTTTTGATTTACATTGTTCTGATGGCGCTGTGTGGTTTGGTGGTTTGGGGAACACGTTTTTCGCCGGAGAAGGGGCGAAGAAGCCCGAGCAAAGCAACCATCGCCGCCGTGGTTTCTGCGGCGGAGGAAGAGGAGGGGGGATTTGTTTGGGTTGCGTGTGGGCTGCACTAGCGTACAGTCTGTATCCGTAGAGGTTATTGGGCTTGCCAACCAAATTGTGCCATGTCACCGTGTTTGGGTATTAGAAATTCCCGTGTCTCGACTGTGAGGAGAAGAAGAGCCGGTAAGATAGAAAAAATAATTCGGTGCCTACACAAGAAAGTGGCCCTGTTTGGACAAAGTTGTTTATTTATTTATTATTTTTTTATAAATTAAAAAATAAATTATATTATTTAGATAATTAAATAATTTAAAAATAAATAAATAAACTCATTTAAATAGTTAAATAAATAAATTAGTCAAACAAAATAACTTAAATAGTAATAAATAAGTTAATAAATAAATAAACAATGATCATCCAAACAGAGCCCGTACGTGAGTTTTTGTATATAAATTTTGTAGAGTACGGCGTCTATTCTAATAGTTAAAAGACTATTTAATTTGCTTAGGAGGGTTTTAATTTCGGCTCTCTATTTTCTTTAACCAAAAAAAACTTTGTTAGTAGATTCTGCATATTTGTATGGTGTTCAAATGCATTGAGACAGTTCGTGATCTTGCTGGTAAAGCACTGAATAATTGCTATCATTTAATACTAATTAATTTTATTAAAAGTATATTTTAAAATGTTAATTTATAAATAAAATTAGAAATATAAAATTTTAAATGAATACTAATTAAATTTAGCATTCATTTAGATGAAGAAGAGAGAGAATGAATAGAATTATTAATTCGCGTTAAACGAGAGCAGTTATTTAGGGTTTTTAAATAGGAATTCTATGCGTAAAATTTGTAGATGAATTAATATTATTTTATTTTATTAAACAAATTAAGTTTTATTTTATATTATTATACCTAATATATTCCTAAATTCTATTTATGCAAATACCAACATCAAAACTCTAGCCTTATGTTGTCTCTATTGCCGATATTCTTCTTCTTCTCTTGCGCTGACGCCAATGCCGTTGACTCGTTTTTTGGTGTTGTTTTCATTTTTGTCTTTTTTTTTTTTCACTAACGACAAATTTGTTCTCTTTGCTATTTTTGTCTTGTATTAAGAACATTTTCAGTAATATTTATTGTACTGAAAATTTTTTTAACTAAATTTATGAGAAGTGAGGGAAGAAGAAGAATGAGAAGAAGAAGCTCGAAGGTAGTGGTGGTGTGAAGCCGATGGTGCGAAGGTAGCAAGAGGTTGCGATCGTCGACGATGATGGTTAACAGCAGGAGCCGATTAGGGTTTTTTTTTTTAGAGAGACAGCTAGAGTTCTGTTCTCTTAAAGAGACAACTAAAAAGAAAAAGAAGAGCTAAGCACATGACTAGAAATGAGCAGTGGTGCAAAAGCGATGGTGCGAAGGCGAGAAGAGGCACTGGTCGTCAATGACAATAGTCAACGACAGGAGCCGATTAAGATTTTTTTGTTAAAGAGACAACTAGAGTTTCATTCTATTAAAAGCAATTAAGTTTTTTGTTGCATTCAATAATAATAATGCAAAGTAAAATTTTCATATTTTAAAAATAAATTTTAAAATAAAACTAGAACTTCAAAAAAATTAGTAACGAGACTAAATTTTTTGTATAATAATTAATTAATCCTTAAATTAGAATATTAAGCTCATACTAATTTTTTATAAGCATATACATATATATATATATACATACATGTATCTAAAATAAAAATATCAGGACTTGAAAGGGCACGTGCCCACTTAATCATTCATTGCATTCGCCAGCTATAACTAGCATACATTAATAATAAATTATTTTTAATAAAAATACTATTTATGTCTTTTAAAATTGTTAGATAATCTTTTTTTTTTCTTATTCTCTTTTTCTATATTTTTCTCATACTCCCTTGTGGCTCCACCGAGCTACGTGCACATAAAAGGATCAAAGGGAGCTGGTGGGAGCGACTATCCCCCTTACTTCTAAAAATTTTATATTTATGAAAGTATTAGTTTTAAATATTTTTAAAATTAGATTTATTCGATTCTAGTAGTTTCATACCCATCCCTAAGAGATTATAGCCCGAACTTATTTATTGATTTATTTGACTTATAAACAACTAAATAAGCAATTTCGTTCGATTTACCAAATAAGTAAAAATTTAAACCAATAATCAAATAAATTAATACGCAAAATAAGTCAAAATAAGCCCCAAAAAGGCCAAATAAACCAAAATAAATAAGTGTTCTCCCAAACGAATGCATATAGCTTTTAAATCATTTAAAAGCCAATTGAGCAAATAAAGTTGTTTATTTATATTTTTGCCTAGTTACCAATAAATAAATAAACAAATAAACAAATAAGCAAGTTACCCAAACGAAACCTATAACAACTATTTGCTCTCTAATGAAATAATGGCCCTGTATGGCTAAACTTGCTTGTTTGCTTATAAGCAAGTTTGATTAAATTGATTTTTTCGTCTTTAGTGATTTTTTTTTATTATTTGGTTAAATTTTTTGTACTTTTTAGACTCCTCTCATCGAGACGAGTCGAAAAACTAAAAAAATTTGATCAAAATATAAAAAAAAATTTTAAAAAGATGAAAATAAATTAAAAAAATAAGCAACTAAGCCAAGTAAGCAAGTTTATAAATAAAATAAGTAAATAAGCTAATAAACAAACTCACCAAACGGGGCCAATATAAAATAAAATCAATGTCAATTTTGCTCCTAAGGTTAAAAGACATTTCTTGAGATATGTATTTATGAAGGAATTAAAAAATTAGTAACTATTTTGAAATTTTAATTAATGACATGGGCTCTGTTTGGTATGGTTTGCTTATTTGCTTATTTGTTTATTTTACCTTACCATTTACTGATTTGATATTTTTACTTATTTTCGTCTTTTATAAAAAAAATTTATATTTTGATTAAAAAATTTTATTTTTTTGACTCGTCTCAACGAGAGAAGTCTAAAAAATATAAAATTTTAATTAAATAATAAAAAAATCACTAAAAATAAAAAAATCAATTTCAATCATGTTGGTCAAACTTGCTTATAAGCAAGCATGCCAAACGGGGCCATGGATTGGCTTTTAGCCTTGTTATATATGCTTACAATTTTTGGAGACTAGTGCCATATTATTTGATGGGAATGCTATGATCCTAATAGTGTGGTGAGGTTGCCTCAGTTTTAATAGTGTGGCGTGTTTGTTTCAGTTTTAATTAAGTTTTTGTTTGCGAACATTTAAATTAAATATTTAAAATTTAGTTGAATTATGCATAAATTAGTTTGAGCATTCTGAGATATATAAAAGAATTGTAATACGAGTTGGTTGTTTTGATTGTTTCATGAGAACCAAAAAAATAATAATGTTGTGGTAACAATTTTGATTTTATTGTTTTAAGAGTAAAAACTTGAAAATAATCCATGTTTTCGATTTTTTTTATAAAAGAATTACTTTTGCAAAAAAAAAGTAAATATAATATGAATGGGAAGGGATTTATAATGTGACAATTAAAAGGAAGGATAGCGTTTGGCATAGTGGTTTATACGAAGGCCTTGATTGATAGCTTTAATTTTTTGTTTTTCCTACTAAAAATATTAAAAAATTAAGATTTGTTGTTTGGTAGAAGAGTTAAAAAGTTTAAAAGTTTAAAAATTAATTAAAATATAAATTTACATAATATTTTATTTAAATTCTCACTACTTTTAAAATACAACAATATCTCTTATTCATAAATTATTTACTACGCACTATCAACTACATATAATTATTAATATCAAATATAAAGAATGTAAAATTGTCTACATTGACCAAAAAGTAAAAAGCTAGCTTTTTACCCAAACAATCAACTTGAAACAATCTTAACTTTAAAAAATTAAATTTCTAAACAATCTATTTTGAACTCAATTAATTTTTGGGTTAAAAATGTAAAAATTAAACAAAAAAAATTAATTTTTAAATTAATTGTCAATCGGGGCCGGATGAGAAAAAGGCGATGACAACAATAGTATTAGGGCCTTGATTAGCTATCTTAGTTTTTTAGTTGTTTAGCTAAAAATGTCAAAAAGGTGAGGTAGTTAGTTTTGCACAAAATTAAAAAAAAATTTAAGTCAAAAGGTTAAATAAAAATACAAATTTTTAGAATATTATATTCAAACTCTCATAACTTTTAAAATATAATAATATCTATTATTTATAATTTATTTAATATTACTAACAACTTCATATAATTGTTAATATTAAATATATAAAAGGGTAAAATTGTCAATTTCGAATGCAAAGCAAAAAATTTAATTTTTTATTTAAATAATCAATTTTAAAAAAACTAACTTAAAAATTAAATTATAAACAATTTATTTAAAACTCAATTTAATTTTTTAACTAAAATACATTAAAAAAAATTTAAATTAGTTACCCATCAGAGTCTCATAGAGATGAGTTGCTTGTAACAACAAATTTATTATTGATATATATTAGTGCGTAAACAATTGATACTTAATCGAGATACACAATACAGCTACAAAAAGGGAGAGAGAAAAGGGAGAGAAGCATATGAAAAAAAAATGCTAAGAGAGGAAGAATGAGTAAGTAGGAAAAAGTCTTTCATGGGGGTAATAACTTATTTGTTTTTATTTATTTATTTATTTATTTATTTTTGTTGTAGTACTTTTTTAATTTTTAATATTATAATTTTTGAACTCTTCTCACCGAATGAATCAAAAACTAATAAATTAGTTTGAGTAAAATCTAGAAAAAGTTTAAAGAGAAAACCTATATTAATAAATTACATTTTAGGATACCTAAGCTCGTCTCTAGTTAATTTATCTTTTTCCAAATGATAATAAATTCTGAATAACTTTACTGGGTAAAATTTTTTTAAAAAAAATTTAAAGAATTTGATTGTCAAACAAGAACATGGAGGGTGTTTGTTATTGATAAAACTAATAACTTATACATTATAATTTGTAGTAGAAGTTGTGAGTATTTGATAAAAATTATAATTTTTATTTAAAATAAAAAAAAATAGTTATAATTTGTAACAAAAATTGTGAATGTTTTAAGAATATTATAACTTGAAACTAAAATTAATAACAGAAAACTAAAAGTTTATTGCAAATTAGAACACGATCTTAAATCCTGCACAAAAATACCGAAAAATGCACAATCACGAAATATGGATGAAGAAAAAAAAAAAACAATCACACAATTAAGATGCTTAAGTTTACGAAGTTCGCCAAGTAATGCTAACGTTCAAGTCGTGTCTACGTTTACATGATCATACATTTTGATTATAATCTTAGAATAATACAAAGATAAGAGTTTCTCTAAAGAGAATTGTAATAATTAGCACTATGATAACTAATAAAAATACGACACGTATCTAATAAAATTTAAATGAGAAATTAGTAGCAAAATTTATAAAACTTTGATAATTACACAAATTAAAAACACGTAGTTATGAAATTTTCACTAAATTTTTGTCGACACAATAATTCACAAAATAGTATTAAAAGTTTATATAAATGTATAGAAATTTTTTTTACTATAAAATTTTACATGGAACATCGTAGGCAGTTCAAGAACATCTCTAAAAATCACCACGTGTCAACCTATGACACTGATAAGCAACAATTGCCAAGAGGTGGCCGCTTAATCAGGAGCGGATATATACATAGATGGACCGAGGGGCGGATGGAAACAATTGGCTCCCAAAAATTTTGAAAAAATTTATTATTATATTAATATTAATTTAAAATATTTTATAATTATATAAATTTGTTCCTTTAAATTTTTTTTAAAAATTAAATATATATTTCTTAAAAAATTTATAAAAATAATTCACTCATGCTAAATTAAAATTTAACTTCCGTTTCTTATTATATATATACATATAAAAGAGTAGCCCCAAGTAATATGGAAGAGTAGTCCCCAAGCTTCAATCTCTCTCTCCTCTCACTTCTCTCCCAGTTTCACACCCAATTATATATACACATATCATATATATATATATATATATATATATATATATAAACATATATTACACACAGTGAATCTTTAACGCCAAACTCGCAAAGCCCCCACCACCGCGAGCCCGACGCCCCTCAGCCACCGCCGTCGCCTACCACCGGCGATCACGACTGTCGCCACCGCCGGCGACTCCTCCGCCGCCGTTTGCCGTCGTCAACCACCGGTTTTGTTTGTTCGCATCGGTATATATCTCTCTCTCCCATTTCTCTCGTCCAGACTCCACACCACCTCCGGGCACACGACCACTACCAGCGCCACCACCCACAACAATCCAGACCCACCATGACTCACATTGGAACCATTTAAATCGCCACAACCAATTACAGTCAACTGTCACCTTGATGGTTAATTATTTTAGTAAATTGTACGCACGCAGCCACCACTGTGTATCTTATTATTTATATATCGACAATGTTTATTACTATTTTAACGACTTAACAGCGCTAATGAACAGTTTCGATTGTTGGTACACTATTTTAACGGATTCAAATTAGAATATTTTTGTTTAATAAATTTTATTAACAAATTATTTTTTAAATTTATTTTAACTTATCAAAAATATGATTCGATAAGTTGAGTGTGTACTTTCGCTGATTACATCAACTTATTTTTTTTATTTTGATAGATTTCAAGTTAAGTTATGTGATTACTAGATAGAAGTAATGAAAAAAAAAAACAGAAACAACAAAACGTTCTGGAGGTTGAAAGATCACACTGTTGATGTGGTTTGTTTGTTTTGTTTAATTATTTTAGTTAGTTTATTGTTTAGTTATTTATATTCATGATATTTTTTTTTTGAAATTTCGGAAGTAATGAAAAGTATAAGAAAAATACAATTTTAAAGTATTTTCATATTCCGGAGCTAAATAATAAATTTTAATTAAACTAAGCAAGCTAATAAATTATAGTGTTTTATTTAGCTTTTATTGCTGCTGGAAATCTTCAAGTCATTTGCAATGTTAATAGTTAAAAATTTTAAATCATACGTTCTCATAGAGTTTTGATTTCTTGATAGGTATTCAAATTTTATCACCCAAAAATTAGAAATTTGGGATCAAAAATAAAAAAATTGTTTCATTGGGCATAAGTTGAGGTGATATACTTAAGTATTATTTTTGAACATAAATGTAAATTATTTTGAATATAAATGCATGTGACATACTTAAATATTATCTTGAACATAAATTCAGTATTATTTTTAAACATAAATACATGTGAGAGTGCTTAGTATTATTTTGAATTGAATTGTATAAATTATGCTTTAAAACATACTTGGTTACTCATGTTTTGAACTATGTGAACTTGTGATAGTATGGACTTTTCACGTTCAAATTCTATGATTATTTGAAAATACTATTTATATCTTTGAATGCATTGTTAGTTCAAAAAGTACGTTAGTTATACTATTGAAGAAGATAGGTGTATAAAAGATGGACGATATTAATAATATTTTTTGGTATGAAAGAATTCATCATGTGTGGGAGTAATTACTTAGAAATATCCGCTATGTGTGAGCTTGTATGCGGTATCTCATCGCTAAAAAGATGTGTGTGTTAGCTTATTTAGGCAGTATGCGGTGCCCCATTGCCAGAAAGGGGTGTGTGTTAGCCTGTTGAGCTATTGTGCGGTACCCTATCGCTTAAAGAGGTATGTGTGTTAGTCTATTAAGGTAGTATGCGGTGCCCCATCGCCATAAAGGAATGCGTGTTAGCCTATCAAGGTATTCTGCGGTGCCCTATCGCTAAAAAGGGTGTGTGTTAGTCTGTTGAGGTATTGTGCGGTGTCCTGCGTGGGTGTATGTTAGCCCTGAAGAAAATGAGAAGATTGTATATTTTTTGTGTATTAAAACTGTACAATATATGGCCTATTTATAGGCGAATAGAAATAAACAAGAAAAAAATACAATAAATAGAGAATAAAATCAAATCAGAATAAAATCAATCTAATATTCTAATAATCAATCTAATATTCTA
>JAOTRH010000024.1:6748175-6759105 GCA_034768845.1 Heliamphora exappendiculata | reverse complement strand
CATGTAGTGGGGGCACTCATCACCTCTAAGACTATTTCAAAAGAAAAATTCTAATAAATTTACGAGAAGAAAAAGGATTGGATTCAAAATAGATGGAATCTTTAATTGAAATTTGGACAACTTAATATAGGTTAGACTCATAGACATACCTAAGTATAGAAAAAAATTAGCTCGCCAAGCTACTAAGCCTGGCCAAGCAATGAAAACAATCAATCACACGTACATCAATCCAAGCCTAAATGAATTGAGCTCATTGTATACGAGCTGAACCTTTCAAGGGTTTGCATAATCAAGTTGGTGTACATTAATAACAATTTAACTAATCATATTAGCTTAAGACCAACCCAAAGTCAAATTCAATTTCTCTAAAATCACGAGCTTAATTTGTTTGGGCTAGGGATCGAAGAGAAATAGAATGTCTAGGAATACATTTCGAAGTTAATTTTTATTTTATTTTATATAAAAAGGTCTAATTCTTCTTAAAAATTACATACTTTTTCCTTACAACAACTCAAAAAACAAACAAAATGGGCCCCAAAAGATCAACCTAACCAGCTCATCATATACATTAATGGGCCCTTAGAGAGCACTGGAGATCTTAGCCCAGCAACAATGAACCACCATAGGGAGTCGCACGTAGGGATAACAATTTCTCCGGTGTTGCCTTGCCTTTGGAGTTCTAATTCGAGAGATGTCGCATATGCGCTTATGATATCTTCAAATGAATCGAATTCAGATCTTCAAATGAATTGAATTCGGATGTGACATGTTGATCGCAAAACAAGGGTCCAACGAGAATGATGAAATAATTGTATCCAGTTCGATTCGATCGAAATTACGAGAGAGATTAGGTGCTTACGTTCCCGTCTCGTTATGTATGAATTTTTTTCGTCTTAATAACAAATGGAGTGAGAACGTTATTTGCTTCTTTGCTTTGGTTTTTTTCAACTCATCCTTAATTATATAAAATAAATATTTTTAAAATATAAATACATGTATAAATTTTATTTTTTTTAAATATAATAAATCTAAAATATTAAAATATTGTATTTATTTCTTATTTTTTCTATTTTCTATTTTTAGTTATATTATACATCAACTAGTATTTTTTTATTTATTCTATTATTTATAATTTTTATTTCTATTATTTTTTAAAATTTTAAAAACTATTTTTAAAATATTTTCGCCTCCGCCCAATTAAAGAGGGGATGGACATGGCACCTCATCCCAGCACGCCCGTCCCATTGTCATCTCTAGCTGCACGTGGGAAAGAATCGTGTAAGATAGCGAAGGTTCTGGTAAGGGCCAAGGGGTAACTGGCAAAGACGCGTGATCAAACACAACTTGTTCTCTCAGTTCCGTTTTAAGAGATTGAAATTGAATGAACGGCGCATTTTAGTTCCTCCTCACTTGTCTTTCTGGTTAACCAATTGTTCTTCAAATCACGAGCGAGATCTCAAAACTGAGCTTCCACAATGTCTTCCCCTGCTGAGTAAGTTATTTTCTCTCTGTTTATTCTGCGTTTCTATATTTGCGTCTCTCTCTCTCTCTCTCTCTCTCTCTATATCTATCTATCTATCTATCTATCTATCTATCTATCTATCTATCTATATATATATGTGTGTGTGTGTGTGTGTGTGTGTGTGTGTGTACATTTGTGTATTTGCATTTATCTTTGTTTTAATTTATAGGAATTGATTTCCCGAAAGTTTAGTTCGTCGTTCTTTTATGCTTTTTGCGATGGATTATGCCATCTTTGATCAACTTTTGATGTTGGGAGTTCCACTTTTTTTGGATGTTAATTAGGGTTTTTTTCCTCTCTTTCTTTTCCCCAGTTTTCTAGATCGTGTCTAGCAAATTCACCAACTTGTTCCTACCTTCCAAGGGAGGGTGGATGCGTTTGAATAAGAAATGAACTTGAAGATGTGGTAGTATACAAGGTATTGCGGTGGGGGTGAGATTTTGGAGTAGGTATCTGACTCGGAATATTAAAAGAACAGTATGGTGGAGGATATGCATTGAACTAGTGGTTTCAGGGTTTTTTTTTCTTTTCTTGAAATGTAAAATTAGTACTGGTGGAAGATAAAATTGAGGTGGAATACGTCTTTTCATTGAAACTAATTGAATACAAAGCATCCATTTTGATTTGGGATTGAATTAAGGGGTACTACAAACTTGTGGGTTTTCGTCCTGTTCCTGCCTTTGTTTGGGATGAGATGGGTTTTTGACCGGGAGGTGGAATTAGTGTTGTTTGGCTTGAGGGAGTAGGAAGAAAGCATTGGGTCTTTCCTTGTTGGTGTTGATGATTTGGTTAGAGTGTAAAATTAGGTGTTTTGACAGGGTGGTGATGCCGCTATTAGGTTGATTTTTTCTTCCGTCCATTGATATTTCAGGGAGGCTCCATGCCTTTCGATAACCTTATGGCCACATTTGTTTTTTTTATTCAGCCATGTTTGGTTTAAGGATGAAATTTACAGGGTTAATAGTGTATTCAGATTGTTAGGACATGGAATATTATGAATGCAATTAACAGTGTAGTTTGTTAGGTACCAAACTTATTATGGATTCAATTAATAGTGTAGTTTGTTATGTACCAAATTGTGTGTGGTTGGGAGTAGAATACCACATGGATAAGTAATTCATTCTTTGGTTTGACCTTAACATTATTCTTGGAGGGATTAGATTTAGTAATGTAAAAAAATGCACTTAATCTCGAGACTATAAACCCACACTTGCCGTGTGAATTTAGTGAAGGAAGGGTAAATATGTAATTTCAATAATTATCCCATTTTTTATTTTCTCGGGATTAATAAACCTATTAATAGGTCAACTAAACAGTGGACTATATGAGAGTATTCCCATATAGTCCAATCCAGCCTCAATAATACCCCAACCAAACACATCCTATAGAGTTTGTTAATTCCGGAGCATGGTATTATCCTTTTTGACATGATAGCCTTGACCTTGATTGTGTTTTTTTTTTTTAAACCCCATCTTCTTTTGTACGAGGATTTTCACGTTTGAATGAATGTGTTGCTCTACTTATCAAGAAAAATAGTATATAATTATGTTCATAAAAAAATCTTCAATTCACATTTATTCGTATTTTAACGTATATATTATCACATGGAAAACAATTTTTTTTATATAATATTGTAAAATATATAAACACTCTCGTTGGAGTTTCAACCTTATAATTTTCTATGTACCCCACCACCAGCCCTGCTCCTGCTCGCCACAGCTTCTACCTTGTGCAACTATGGATCAAGTTGATTGGAAGAAAGCATTAATCTTGCCCCGTTGTTGTGGATGATTTGGTAAATGTGTAACGTTATGTGTTTTGACTTCTGGTGATGCCACTTTTTGGTTGGAAAGTATTCTTTTCCGTCCATTTTGTATAGTTCGTTATTCGAGGGAGGGTCCATGTCTCTCGATAATCTTATAGATTTTGTTAATTTCTGAGCATGATATTTTCGTTTTAGACATGATGTAAAGAGCCTTAACCTCAACTGTGAGTTTTTATTTTTATTTTTGGGTCTCACCTCAACTCCATCTGTACTGGGCTTTTCCCATTTTCTATAAAGGATGCATTCTCTTAATGTCATTATTGAATGAATATGATGCTATATTTGTCAAGAAAAATAGTAAATATTTCTGTTGACAAAAAAAAATTGCAATTGATATCAATCTATAATATTTATTCGTTTTTTAATGTGGATATTACAATATGGAAAACAAATATTTTTTTATAGTATTGTATATATTATATAAACGCTCTCGTTGGAATTCCAACCTTAGAATTTTCTATGTATCTTGCCTCCGCCCTTGCTTGTGCTCATACTCCTGCCACAACTTTTGCTTTGTGCAACTATGGATCAACTTTGTGCAACTGCCACACGGTACATAGAAAGAGCTAAAAGCAACTTTTGATTAGCTCTTTCTATGTAGAGTGTGGCAGTTGATTGCAAAAAATGTGTACATAACTACATTAGTAAGTGTTCTAAACCGTTATTTATCCAAATGTGAATTGGCAGCTTTTGTACAATGCTACTACATTTAGAGAAAGAAGTCATAAATACATTTTTCAGTGAAAGACTATTTTAGTCTGACAAAACCAAGGGCAACACCTAGCCCAGTGCCATGATCAGTGTAGCTTGCTTCTGTGGTTCCATCTATTTCTATTTTCCTTTGGCTCCATTTACTAGGTGTAGGAGTTGTTTGAATCCAAAAAGATACTCGCGTTAAGGTAAGACAGGTAAGCATTTGAATTTGAGTTTGAGAAAGAAAATATGAAGAGATGCAAAGGCTAGAAGGTTTATCAAATATTTTTTGCAGGCACTTGCTTGTGCACACACCTGTAACAAATTCTTAAATCTATGTACTATAAAGGAAACATTTGTTGATGACTCTATTCATATAGTTTTAGATTTTTAAAATTAAAGGGAATTGGGGGACATTTACACAAAAAGTAGTTGCAAAAATACTCTTATTCTTATTTTACTTTATTTTCAAATCTCGTGATTATTGACTTATATAACCCTTAGCCAACACATTTCAACTTTGTAATTGATTTTTTATATAACTATGAGAAGTTTTTTTTTTCAAAAATAAAAAATAAAAAATCAGGTGCTCAAATCAAAGTTTCACACGCGGGTTCCTTCTTCTAGTCAAGCCGTATAGCTGCAAAATCTTGACAATTATGCTTAAAGAAGTCATTGTATTAAGTATTATATTGTTTAAACTGTAGTTATACTTTCGGAAGAGCTCTTACAATTTTTCTGTTGCTTCATCTTCTGTACTTCTTATGGAATGTGTGAAAATCCCGAATGGTGTACTTCTTATGGAATGTGTGAAAACCCTGAATGATGTTTTTCTCCCTCTTGAATCCAGTTATTTATATTCCCCGTTCTATTTGTAATGAAGCCCTTGTCATTGTTTTGTTGACTTCTTTTCACCATTACAACCTTTATTGCTTTTCTTTTTTATTTTCCCTTCAGATTTTACAATTCGCTTCCACCTATAAGCAAGGCTTATGGGACCTTGTGTGTGCTCTTCACTACCGCATATCAGTTTGGACTGTATCATCTTGTATATATTGCATTGATATATGAACGAGTATTCAAACGTTTGGAGGTATGTAGTCCATCTATGCGATTTATTAATTTATAATCAAATACCTTTAGTGTAAGTACCATCTTGACAATTGTTACTTTAGAGTTTTCTGTGTTCAGAGTTCCATGTTTAAGCCTTTGACCGCTGGGTGTGCCCATTCATATTCTTTCCCTGCAGACCTTTGATTTTCCACAGAAGGAAAAAGCACGTGTAAGGTCACTGCTTTTTCCATCAAACATTGAACTAGCACTGTTATTTGGGGGAGAGTTGTTGGACCTGGATTCCAAGCCAAGTCTGACAACCTATTATTACTTCTCCCAGTTTGTAGATTGTTATAGGATGGGGAAAACAGACTTAGCCACGGACTTCTTTTGTTAGATAATGTTTGTTATTGACCAAAATCATCAATTGTTGCATAGATGAACTTTCCTTTTCATTGATGTGGTCCCAATTAGTTACTTTTGCAGTACATATTAAACTCTTCTAAGTTTGAAAGCTTTGCTGCAAATTGAATAGTTCTCCTGAAAACAACCAAATTAGCATCAGATTCCCCTTGAAAGATTTGATTGTGTATAGTATCTTCTATAGTATCTTCTTTGATATGATTGCATCTCTCACATTCTTTGTGTCCGCTATAGCCCTGGTCAACAGGGCAGCAGCTCATAATGATACTGATTTGATTGGCTTTGGAATGCCAAATTTCCTCAAAATCTTAAAGCCCGAATTGGAGTGATCCAGTGACCGGTAAGGGGCCAAGGTGCTTTAGATGCACGCAATTTTGAGTTAATGCCAGATAAAAAAGACTTTGGTTATAGTTTTCCTTGCGATGGCCCAGAATGAGGCGGTAATTGTGATGTTGGACAACTGGCAATATTGTAAACAAATAAAAGAAAATGATCCAAATAAAAGAAATAAAGAAAAAAAAACTACACTCAAGAAAATATAAACTCTTGATCCCATTATCATGATTTTACTCATTCAACTCAATATCCAAGTCTCCCTAAACCTATTATATAATTGCCTATTTATAGGTATTCAAAAAAACTCTAATTAAATTTACTAAAAATAAAAGATTGTAATTTATAAAATTCTAATTAAAGCTACTAAATTTAAAAGATTTCAATAAAATCAAAATATAGAATATTACTAAAATTACTAAATTCTTAAATCTTGAAATATCTTCATCCTATGCCTTCTCATTCCCCATCATTTCTCTCCGGCTCAAAAAAATTCTCCTCCGGAGAGTTATAAATATAAAAGTATTTCATAAAATAAAGCTCCTCTTGGCAAAGCATCTCTTCAACTTTGATAGCATGCGATCAGTGAAAACTCCCATCTGGAAGATGAATTGAGAAGTTCCATGGAAATGATTGAGTCGAGAGATACAAAGAAGCAAAAAATAAAAATGTAGCCACGTTTGCGTCACCACTGCCAAACAAAATAAGAGACTTTGAAGTGTCCCAATAAAGTAACATATCCTCCATATGAAACATTAGATCAATATTTAAATTTTTTTGAAAAATCAGTAAAATGTGCATGTGGTCCGCATTCAAGAATGGCTAAGACATGTCCAACAGATGATAATGCGAAATATTTGATTGGGCTAGATATCTGAGTCACCAAAATAACAAAAAATCCATGATATGGAAGATAGTTAAGAATATCATTTACGATACTGCTATCATCAAATGAAATAACATGCAAAGCAATAAGATCAATAGATTAGAGAGAGAAATGATCAACACTACTATAAACTTTATGCTTGGGAGTTTTATCATGGATGGAGTTGATAGTAGGCGCAAATGGAATTTGATAGAAAATGCAACAACCATTGATTAGGTAACCTCTCGAGGCATTTTGGAATAAGTTGGCTTATAAAAGTGAAGTTCTTCTTCTAAATATTTTTCAACTGTTAAAACATCTTTATAAGCATTTTCTAAATCAATATAAGAGGACAATATCTCATTTTTAATTTTTTTCTCGCAATTCAGAAATGAAGTGTTTAGCAACATTACATTGGTCACTACTAGTGTCTAACAATTTTAATAGATTGTTAAACTCTACAAAATATTCAAAGACACTAGAATTTGGTTGCATGAGATTGTTGCCAAACATTTGTTACCTACAAATTGGTCTCATCAACTTTTCAAGGGCATTCATGTTGCTTTTTAAGTTTGTTCACGAGGGTTGAAGGCTCATGTTTTCTTCGAATAAACTCATATATATATATATATTTTTTAATTGAGAATACACAAAATGGACCCTTTAGCAAAATTTTACTAATTTCTCGATGAATAAAAATATTAATTTCAATTTTTTATAGAGAATAATACATTTTTCGAGGTTCAATGAACTCATGGACACTCCAATACTTGTGCAGTAGATCCTCAAAATAAGAATTGAACCTCTCCAAAATTGTGTTGCTCAAAAGAGGTTTTTTTTTTTTTGCTACTTTTTTTTTTTACTAGACTGAATTTGGGGTTGGTTTGGGTTTCAGAGTGGACAAGAAAGGATGATAGAATGAATTGGACTGGGCCTTTTTGGTTGTTTGTGGCTAGGGCAAGTATTTGTGGTGAAATGTGGGTTGACTTATAATATAGGCTGGGTTTGGAAATTTAAGAAAGGGGCTGAAGTGGGGTGATGTGGTTTAGGTTATTAGTTTTAGGGTTAGGATTAGACTCCTGTTTTGGTAGACGAAGGTGTGAGTGGCAGTGGCTCAGCACGACGGCATTGGCGATGGCTCAGGGCAGCGGCGCCGGTGGCGGTGGCACAAGCCGATGGTGGCAGTGGCGGTTATGAATGTAAGGTGAAAGAGATGCGGCCCAAGGATTGCGGCAGTAGCGGCAACGACGATGGCACCAAGGGAAATAGGTGGAAGTGGCGGTGGCACCAAGGGGAAGCGGCGGTTGCACCGTAAGGAGGCAGTGGCACGAGTGGTGGTGGCGGCACAAGGTTTGTGGCCGATCATTGTACATAGGTCGCGACTGCTAGGGTTCCGATGGCCTTGATTGTGTTTGATAGTGAGGGTTCCAACGAAGGTCAATACAAAAGGGAATGGATCGGATTTTTACTCTAATGCTATTTGATGCCATTTGATGTTAGCCGACTAGTAAGGTTGTAAGCAAATAAAAGAAAATGGTACAAATAAAAGAAGCAAAGAAAAGAAAAGGCACACTCAAAAGAATATAAAAATTATTGATCCGAATATCAAAATTCAACTTAATATTAAAGTCTTCCTAAACTTATTACATAAGAGTAATGCTATACATGCCAAAGTGAAGGCCGAAACTGAGGGATGTGTAAGCCATGCATTGGGAAGAGCAGGTGTAGGCCCTATTTATTGCCTTGTATGTTTGACACACATCAGTCGGCTTCAGCCTCTTTGCTCATCATTTTCCATTACATAATGACCTATTTATGAGCATTCAAGAAAATCTTAATTAAAATTACTAAAAATAAAAAAAATTTAATTCATAATTTTTTAATTAAAGTTACTAAATTTAAAAGATTTCACTAAAATCAAAATATAAAATATTACTAAAATTACTAAATTCTTAAATCTTGAAATATCTTCATCCCATGTCTTTTGTTTCCTATCAACTTGTGATATTTCAGCTTTGGAAGCATTTTATTTGGCGGGATATAAAATACCATTAGATGAGTTACTTTTTATTTTGTTTTGAAGATGAAACTCCTCTGTTTTTTTTTTTTTTTGATAAATAGTTGTTAGGATGAAAGTCTTAATGTGAGAAGGAAGCATGTTGTCAAGAGTATCCAGATCCCATTCTCAAATGTAGAAAGGGTGTTGTCAAGAGTATCCAGATTCCATTCTCAAGCTTCGCTAATAATGTCACCAATCTTATCAGTTTGATTACAATGATCTTATGAATAATGGAGGATAAGGGGCCAATGCCCTAGCCACCGGTCATTCTAGAATGAGGTGTTCTCTCTGGACCCAGTAATCCATTTGCAGCCTTCATTAAGCACCTTTTTGGATTTAACACTGCTTCTCTAGGTTCGGGAGGCTCTTTTATTGGCAGGCTGGGTGAATAGGGAGTTATTCCTTATGTATTTGTCCTTGGCAGTTAGCACTTTAACCCATAGAGGGTGATCATTTTTCAAAACCTTCTTGCCACGTTTACACACTGCCAGGTTATTATTCCTAGCTTTCTTAATACCAAGGCCACCCTTGTCTTTTTTTGACAAACCTTGTTCCAGATAACAAGGTGCACCTCCTTTTTGCACTCACACCCGAGAGAAAGTTTTAAGCTTATCAATTTGATCACAGAAAGAGAGGGGCAGAGCATTTGTTTGTAAAGAGTTGTTGTGAATAGCAGAGGTCACAGCCTGGTCAATCTACAGACAGAGAAGGAAAGAGCATCAGTTTTTCGATGCCTATTTTCAACAATGAAGCCAATCTCAATAACTCAATAATTCTGGAAACTACTCTTTCTTAATCGATAGTATATTAAAAATATCTTTTTTGGAGGAAGAGACTTGACACTAGCTGAATCTCTCACTCTCACATGCGCATGCTCGAGCAGGATGCATGTATTGTAGTATTCCCTTATTTATGGTTTTGGTTCAGACCTCAATCTTATTTTTAAGAGGTATCGTGTTTTGCTTTCCATTTGTCACGAAATGTTTAATTAAGTACTCGACTTGTATTTCTAGGTGTGGAGGCTGATTACCAATTTCTTTTTCCTCGGAAAATTCTCTATCAATTTTGGAATTCGCCTTTTAATGATGTAAGCATTCCATATAATATCTCTCTGTTCTTGAAATGTTCATTTTAGCACTGCAACTCCCATGCTTAATCCACTTGAACCCCATGACAATTGTGAGCTGCTAAGTGCTAGCATATGGTGAAGTGTTTGAAGTGCTAACACTTGCTATTGCTTGTTGATGTTCTAGAGCAAGATATGGAGTCCAACTGGAGAATGGACCATTTCAAAGGCGTACATCAGATTTCTTGTGGATGATGATATTTGGAGCCTTAACATTATTGGTGCGTGGGATTTTCATTTTCTCTTTGTTCAGTTTTGGGATTATTATCATTTTCTCTGCTGATTATGTTTTCCGAATTCTGTTTTGCTTCTGTTTGCACCCAATTCTCTGTCTATCTTCTCATGCGTAGAAGGGTGATGGAGGATAAAAGAGCAAAGGTCATGAGATCTGGAGAATTACTATACCTAAAAATAGTTGTTGTGCTTTTGCAAATCCCCCCTCCCTTTCCCATTTGCAAAGTCCTTTCCTGTCATTGATGACGTAGTTTTAAACCATGAGACTGTCTAATTGCCTTTCGATGTCCTAATTTCCTTATCAGTGATTTTTCTGATGTTCTACTACACTTTGCTTTTGTTTTGGCCTTCTATATTCACATGTTTAGGCATTATCTGCCATCCCCTGGTTCTGGACCCCCTTCTTAGGAGTGTCACTGGTCTTCATGCTTCTTTACGTCTGGAGTAGAGAATTCCCAAATGCCAATATCAACATCTACGGTCTTGTGACTCTTAAGGTATGTTAGTCCGCGATATTAATTGTTTGTAAAGTCGCAACTTATGCTCTCTCTCGCGCTCCCTCTCACTCGAAATTGTTAGCATGCCAAGTTAACACCTTCCAACTTGCAGGCATTTTATTTACCCTGGGCAATGCTTGCTTTGGATGTTATTTTTGGTTCAGAACTTATGCCTGATCTGTTGGGAATTATTGCTGGGCATCTGTTTTACTTCTTGACTGTGTTGCATCCACTTGCTGGTGGGAAAAACATGCTGAAGACTCCATTGTGGGTGTATCCTTTTGCTCTCTCTCTCTCTCT
>JAOTRH010000024.1:6715126-6741040 GCA_034768845.1 Heliamphora exappendiculata | reverse complement strand
AAACAAACAATTATTTATATATATATATATATATATATATATATATATATATGACGAGTTATGAAGCATTTTCTAAGAATTAATATGCGAAATATCTACTTATGTTTGGACTCATTTAGAAGTTAATCAAGTTCTTAACTTTTTACAAAATTCTTCTTGAAATGTTTAGAACAATTGTGTTGAAATCGTAGAAAACTCTAACATGAGACTTTCTACATAGAAAATATCATATGGGTTTTAAGGAAGCGGAGGGCATATGTAAATGTAACAAAATTTATAATTGGGTTGTACAACTTTTAAAATCTTTATTATGAGAGGAGTCGCTGTGATACCCCATCTTACATTAGTAGAAAATAAAAATTAAATATAGTATATAAAAAAATTTGTGATTACTACTAATAACTTGATCTTAAGCTTTTGGGCTGTATTGTTAGGATCTTTGTTTAAGTTATTGGGTTAGTGTGGTCCACTTAGGTCGTTATAAATAGTATCAGAGTCAATTCTGATTTTCGTACCGGGCTTCGTGGCGGTATGAATAGAGGAGTAGATGTCTAAAAATTATATACCTTGAACAGACTTATGGGCTATTCTGTGTCCGCTAATAGACTGCAATTTATATCTAATCAAAAAAAAACTTGAGTTATGCAACGAGTGCGTCGCGTCTTTGAGCGAGAGATATCGTAATATCCATCCTACATTGGTGGGAGATAAAAAAATATAATTTTTATAGGATTTTAATTTGTTCTGCCTATGTGTGCAAATATATAACTATAAAACTTTTCCATAAGAAACTTTTCTGTCATAAAAAAATATTTTTTTTTAAAAATCTTAGACTAAGATTCTCCCACTTAAAAACCAACTTGCAGGGTGTTGCCCAAGAATTTATATTTCACCTAACGAATGTCTCACCACCCTGATGTAGATAATTAGAATCATGACAAATTAATGCCTTACTAGGTAGCTAGGATGTCATTTAACCGGACCATTGATCCTCTACATTTTTAAAATAAATTGACAGGTTTCAATTTCTCTTTTACAGTGGTTGGGGAGGGAGCTGGGATGACTAATCACAGTATGGATGCTGTGAGAGTAATTACTTTTTATTTAAAATTTTAAAATTTAGTTGAAATCGTTCATTGTGTTGAATTAATAGAGTAGGTAATCTCCGTAAAAAATAAGATCAATAAAAAATTGTTAGCCATATGATGCGAATATATTTGTTTGATAGTTTATTTTCAAAATATTATTGGCCAATTAATTTTTTCAAAACAAACATACTTTGATCAGATTGAAAGTGAGGTATGATTGACCTTGTTTTTCTTTATGAAAAATGTCTACTCAATGCGTTAAATATAATGAACGTTTCCAATTAAATTCTGAAATTTCAAATAAATAAAAAAATTGCCTTCACAACGTATTTGTTGTGATTTAGCTCACAGCAAGGCCCCAACTCCTAGTGAAGGGGCTATTTTAATCACTCGAATCATTCATATCACAAAATATACCAAAAAAATCATTAAACAAAAATTTAAGCTGATAGAGCCTCAAAATCTACATGGGGGATGTTTGGGAATGCTACTGCTAATAACTTATAGATTACAACTTGTAGCAGAACTTGTGAGTACTTGGTAAAAATTATAACTTGTAATTAAAATAAAATAAAAAATAATTAAAAATTATAGCATAAGTTATAGGTGTTTAAAAAAGATTACAACTTATAATTAAAATTAATAGTAGAATGCTAATAACTAATAGCAAAAGTTTGGCAAAACACCCCTAACATTTATCTGTAAAAATGTATGCGTACTCTCAAATCATACTCACTATTCATTTTGTTAAAAATAATGTAGTCCGTCTACATGATTTCTAGTATACGGCCAATTTTTATATATATAAATAATCTTCTTGATAAACTTGTAAATGTAAATGATTTTGATTATTAAAATAAATCACCATATGAACATAAGAAAGAAATGAAAGTCTCTCCATTTTTCAAAAAAAAAAGAGAGAATTTGGACCCCATTTAACCAAGCCAACCAATAATAATAGAAATAAATTTCTTGTCTCAATGCTCCAAAAGGATAGGATGATATACGATCAATTTTTTATATATATAAATAATCTTCTTGATAAACTCGTAAATATAAATGATTTAGATTATTAAAATAAATCACTTCGGGCACATAAGAAAGAAATGAAGGCTTCTCCATTTTTCAAAAAAATAAATGAGAGAATTTGATCCCATTTAACCAAGCCAACCAATAATAATAGAAATAAATTTCTTTGTCTCATTCCTCCAAAGGATCGGATGATTCCATTAAAATGATTATGGGTTCAGGTTGGATTTATTTTGATAATTTAAACATATCACGTTATTGGGTTAATATTTCTACACAAAATTAAATTAATTAAGTATTAATAATTATATGATAAAATTAATTTAATTTTTTAAAAAAATCAATTAATTTATTTTAATTTTTTTTAAAAAAAAAGAAGAAAGACACACAAAGAGATCTAGGAGATAGGCCAAGTTGAAATCATGAAAATGAGGGAAGTGGGTAGCGTAGAAGCTAGGATGTGTAAGGTTTTTGACATGTGGGTTGGGTGTGACTGACCTCTAATGCTAAAACGCAAAATTCATGTTAGGTTCATCTAATTTTGGCACTTGCTTCTTATTCACTCCATCCTCTTCTTCAATCTTGGCCTTTGAATTTGGTCACCATTTTTTTTTCATAATGTTATTAATTCAATTTTATATCGATCGGTATTAATTGTTATATATGTATTATTTTAAACAAAAATTAGTACCAAAACACTTCAATTAATTTTGTTCCATCGAAAATGTGAAAGTTGAGAACTCTGCCGTGAGCTTAATCACAGTAAAAGTGCTGTGAGGGTATTTTTTTAATTTGAGATTTTAAAATTTAATCGGAATCGTTTATTATATTCATCTCATTGAGTAGGTAATTCTCATAAAAAATCAGATCAATCGGATATCACTATCTATATGATCAGAATATGTTTGTTTTACAAAAATTAATTAGTTTATAATATTTTACGAATAAACTGTTAAACAAATATAACCGCATCATGGCAAAAAAAAAATTTATTGATATGATTTTTCACATAAATTACTTACTCAATTAATTCAACATAAATAAACAATTTCAATTATATTTTAAGATTTTGATTTAAAAAAATTCACTCAAAGCACCTCTACTATAATTAGCCTTACAGCAGGGTCTCCAGCTCCGTGTGTTATCAATATTTTTGTGTGCTTCCGTGACTATAAAATTCTATTCTTTTCATTTCTGTACTATTTACTACAGAAATACTGGAAAACTAGTTTTTTTTTTTACCTCGTTTTGATTTTCTTAGCCTATGTTTGGACTAGCATTTTTTTTAGAATTTTTAACTTTTTAGCTTTTTTAGTAAAAAATAGTAGATGTAAAAATATATAAAAAAAAATCAACTGAGACCAAATAAATAAATTTTTTTGGAGACTTTTAAGCAAAAAAAACCTTAAAAAAAAATTTGTCTAAATATAGGCTTATAGTACTATATTTATAATTTAACAAAATGGTACATTGAAATAAATAAAATAGTACAAAAAGATGGAACAAAGTAACAGAAGAACTGTTTAATAATTTTTTTGTTGGGAATCTTAAATTTGTGAAAAGAATTTAATGATATTAATCATTATAAAGTTAGATGAAATTAATATAAATTAATTTGCCAATTGAAGAAAATAACAATTAATGAAGCCACTTTCAGATTCACCCCTTTACGCCTTTCTCTATTGGTCCATTGGAACCCATTGAAATTAGGGGTTTTTTCATTAGGCCGCAATACGCAAATACCAAAATTGCTTCTGCGAAGAATCAACTATTCAACTCCGCCTCTCTAAATCGACTAATTCTTCGGTGTTCTAAGAGTTTCATGTGACAAGTTCATGTGGTGCTCCTATTTAATATGATAACGATAAATTTCACAGTAAAAATATAATGATTTTTCTTTGTTGGGTAGTTAAGAGACAAATAATAGCCCACGTTGTATAAATTATAATAATTTATTTGTCAAAAGTATCACGTGACATCGCTTACATAGTACTCGAAGAGTATCTAATAATTTTTTTCTTGATAAATCTTGATATATCCCGAAGTATTTTATGGTTTTTAATATTTTATTGATTGATAAATGATATGGTTAATTTGGTTTTGATTGCTCATATTTGTTTATTGATAAATGCTTAGTACTAACTAGTTATTGATTTCTATATTACTGATTTTAGATATTTCGGGGATATTTTAACTTTTATCATTTACTAATTGTTTGGAATTTAAACTTGATTCATTTAAAAATTAAGCGTTAATAAAAATTAATTAGAATTTGGATGGTTTTGAATCATCAATCATGACATGTAATTTTTCTATTCTCTAATGAAAATTGAATACTTTATATTTTTAGGCAAAAAAGTTATTCTTGTTTGGCCCCCCAAATTTTAATTTCTAATTTTGTCCTTGATACTTAATGATTTAATTCAAGTATTATATATATTTGTATTTAATTAATCGATACACCTGTTTTTTATTATAATTGAAAACAAAATTGTGAATCTACTAGAGAAACGTGTGTTTTCCATTGAGTTGCGTGCTATGGTATGCTAATTAGGTTAATATGAGGGCTAAGAAACTTTATATTTTAGTTATAGGGAGTAACAAACTGATGATGTGAGAATTTTAAGTCAATAAGAAATGAACTTATGTTCAAACAAGCAAAACCTATGATTGCGTAGAAGCCAGGGACCAAAATACTACTAAATACACACACATTTATACCATTATAATAAAAAAAAATCTTAATATATATATATATATATATATATATCTCTCTCTCTCTCTCTCTCTCTCCCTATGTATCTACACACACATATAGAGAGAACTACCCCACGTTGGGAGTTCCCTAACTGCCCACGTTTGGTGGTTTTTTTTCTTCTTCACATATGGCGATTTTGATTTTACATGTTTAGTCTTGTAATTAGTAACGGATAAAAGAATAAATTTTGAATAAAAATGTAAACACACAATGTGTTAGCGATTCAGTAGCTTATAATCGTCAAATTCTAGGTTCTCTTTATAATAGTAAATATATATATATATATTAGGTTTATGGAGAAAATACTAAATGAAATAAGATTCACGGCAATTGGGAGACTTAAATGCACTGTCCAGTTGAGCCCAATTTCAAGGCCAGTGTTGATGATCCAACTCATTGGCTTTCTATGCTTAGTTTGAGTAAATTATTTATGCAAAAAGTAAGTTGATTGAGCATTGGTAGCATTTTAATTATGTCACGAAAAAGTGGATGTTTACGTTCCAAAATAATGGAATATTTTTGCAAAACTCAAAATCTTTATATTAAATAAAAGGTGTGCCTTTTAGAAACTAACTATGTGCCTAAATAGATAAGAGAATGTCACAAGAATAGAAACTATTACCTTATCTCTTCAAGATTGATCTTGGCTCGAAAAAGATGAATAGATAATTAACGAGATCAAACAAATGTGATTTGTTTATATTTATTCATGCGACTATCCACCTCCAATCAACTTAATATTTTTGCATAAATAATTTACTTGATTAACTCCACAAAAGCAATTTCAACCAAAAAATAAACTCTACAAAAGCAATTTCAACCAAAAAAACAAACTCTACAAAAGAAATGGTTCCAATAACCGAGTCCCAAGATTGGGCCTATTAGCCCAACGGCATGGTACAATTGGGTCTTTCTAACTGCAGACATTTTGGATCCATATTAAATATACACACCTTTTTACTTAGGCTACCATATAATTGCTTATTTGTTTATTTTATTTAATTTATTTTTATTTTTAATTTATTTTTTTATTATTTAATTAAATTATTATATTTTTTGACTCATCTCATTTAAACGTGTTAGAAAATTAAAATTTTTTTATTAAAATTTAAAAAGATAAAAATAAGCCAAAGAAGTCAATAAACTAATTTTAATGTTACTTATTTTCGTTTTTAGTAAATTATTTTTATTTTTTCATCAAATTTTTTTATTTTTTCGGTTCATCTCATCGAAGGATTCGAAAAAAATAAACAAATTTAGCCAAAAAATGAAAATTGTTCAAAAAAGGCAAAAATAAATTTTTTTTCTACAATTTAGTCCAAAAAGGGCCTTAACATACGTTTATATATGCATTTACTTGCATCAACACTTGTATTTATAGCTGTACTAATAAATTTTTAAAAAAAATATTCATTTAGAACTTTTTTTTATTATGGGTGTTTGTCAAAGTTACCTCTAGTAGTTTTTAATTTTTTACTATTAATTTTAATTATAAATTATATATTTTTTTAAACACCTATAACTTCTGCTACAAATTATAACTACTTTTTTTTCTATTTCAGTTATAAATTATAATTTTTATCAAATAATTATAATCTATAAACTATTAATTTTAACTATGTCAAACACCACCTCTGAATAGGATGTTTTTTTCTTACATCATTGCCTTTTCAATTAGTAGAACATTTTAAGTATATACCTTTTTTTTTTATGGAAACACTCTAAAAATACAAGGTTTCACCAAAAATTTGTATTACTCCTAGTACTTGGTATAATAATATAGATACTAGTGTTCATGACACATATAATATGTGTAATAAAAATTTATTATAAAAAAACTAAATTAAAATAAAATTAAACCAAATGCAATTCTTAAATTTTGAATTTAAGATTACAAAAAATGGCGGGAAAAAAGAGAATGTGAAGCTTCCAGTCTTTTTGGTTATAATCACTTAAAACTTAACTGTCCATTAATCACAATTTTTTTGGCTCCTGTTGAGCAAAATTACTACTAATAACTTATAAATGGTAACTTATAATAAAAATTATAATTTATAATTAAAATAAAAAAAATAATTATAAATTATAATAAAAATTATAAGTATTTAAAAAAAATTTATAACTTATAATTAAAATTAATAATAAAAAATTAAAAACTACCAGCAGTAGAATTTCCAAACACTCCCATATAAAAACTTAAAAATTACCTTTTAACGAAAATAATTTTTCTTCATTTAACTTAAAAGTCAAAATTACCTTTTAACGAAAATTACCTTATAACTTAAAGTTAAATTAAATTAAGTTACCAAACAAAACCGTAATGAATATGTTCAGACGTACATATAGATATGCATATTTAGAATCATGACTCAGCTTTTATTCTCGTTTTATCATTTTACCAGAAAATTCATAAAGTAGACCGTTGCCACACATGATGACAAGGAAGAGAAAAACAAATAAATAAATTCTTGTTTCCTCAATAGCTCTGTCCTAGGCATTGAATTCCTAGTCCAAATGTCGAGGCCATGTTTGTCTTTTTGGGACTTAAAATTGAATTTTAATTATAGTCCTACACTTGGGCCTTTTGGGTTTCAAGCTTCGATCGAACTCGGCCATACAAAAATAGGATATTAGCACTATTAATTTTATAAATTTAATTTTTTAGCCAAATATGCCTTAAGATTTACATGGAAACTTGAAAACTTGGGCGACCCACAATTTATCCAAGTCTTGGTTTTGGAATTACTAATCAAAAGTGACAGAATAATTGCCGAAGAAAGATTAATTTATCCAAGTCATGGTTTTGGAATTACTAATCAAAAGTGACAGAATAATTGCCGAAGAAAGATAACGTGTTTAGCAAAGTTACTGTTGGTCATTTTTAATTTTCTGCTACTAATTTTAGTTATAAATTATAATTTTTTTTAAACACTCATAACTTATACTACAAATTATAATTACTTTTTCTTCTATTTCAGTTATAAGTTATAATTTTTACCAAATACTCTAACTTTTATTATAAACTACGATCTATAAATTACTAGTTTCAATAATGAACGTCACCCTTAAAAACCAAAAATGAAAATAAAAAATGAAAAGAATAGTAATCATAATAATAATTCATGTAATGGCAGGGAGAAACAGAATCTGCAGTACTACTTTTCAATGGACATGGAAATCAACAGTTAACACCCTCAAACAAAACCCATTCATCAGGAAGAAAAAAAAAACAGAAAAAAAAAACATGGCAAACAAAACTTGGAGTGCAAAATATTGCTCTCCAGGACACCAAATTATTTTTATACAATTTAACTTTCTTCTTATTTTACCCGAGCCAATAGACAGCGTGCCGGCCCGATAGACAGCGTGCCGGCCTAGAACGAACGAAGCTATTTCAAAATAGCATAAAACAATCTCATTTTGACTGGAACTTCCTGCTGATTGCATCGTAGCTTGGAACATAAATAACTGCCACATAAATAACTGCCAGACGACAAATGAAAGATGAGCAAAGCCTTGATCACAAAATGCTGATGAAATTCGCGAGTAAAAAAGACTTAAAAAAAATCTCGTGAAACAGTAAATATACCGTCTCCATAAGATGCCATCGTTAGAGGGGATGAAATCAGCTTTTGTGCAACCGATGCGATGTCCTTCAATGAAACTTCATCCACAGCCTTCAAGAAATGCTCCACAGGTTTCCTATCAAAACAAAATCATGAGAATTCTCACCAAGAAGAAAGAGAATATAAGTTCAGTTTTTTGCTGCTGTCTTATTTTTTTCCCCTCGAAAGCTTAACATAAATCTACTTTAAGCAACTCTGAAATTGGCACGCATCGTCAGTTGTCTACCATAGATCATACTGGAAATGAATCACATTATTAAAATGAATCACGTTGGTAATGCATTGTCAGTTTACCATAGATTTTGTTCCTTACTAAGGTAGACAATTCTGGAATGTCATAACAGTCCATAGCATTACCCCCAGGTCAAAACAATCATCCATAATGGATATATTGATAGAACTGGAAAGCTCTGGAAATTTGAAAGAGCTGGATCAACTTCACACCCAGAGACCACCCACTAAATTTACAATCTAGAATCAGCAAAGCAGATCGTACTTACGATCAAGGTTAGGGGCCATTGTCAAGAACTGTAGGGTTCGGTTATTCCCAAGCCAAAAGTCCTCGATACTATTAACACCCACATCTACGAAGAAACTCTTACAGGCTGCTAAAGATAAGGCACATGTACAGTGCCCAAATCAATCTATAGAAGCGCGCAAAAGAGACTTGACCCGTACAAAATTTTAAATCTGAAGTTTCTATCAACCTGTGAAGTAAGACTACCACAATATTTGTAATGGCAGCCCAAATAGCAAGACCAGCAATCTGTTCTGTCTTTCCAATCTAAAACCAAATTAAAATCTCAGTAGATTCTGATTCAGTGAGGTATGCCAATCCTTTCATGAACTTCTGGGTGGCAACACAACAATCAAAATTCACATTCTGTGAGAATGAGGAAACTGGGAAAACAGATTCTCCAGGCATCCTTCTGTCCATTATCAAGACCACCCTACCATAAATAATAAAATCCATTCAGATCATGAGAAAGCAACTGCGATGCATTATTATGCTCCCAGGAAGGCCAAGACTGACTTTCAGGGAGGATTTCTTAAGGTTGTGGCAAATAATGTGGACTTGACTACAAGTTTAGCATTTCTTTTTATGATGAGGAACTCCTTGCGGAGAAACCCCGGTTCTGTGTACCAGGCAAAGCCTAGACCCATGAGAACCATAATAATCTCTTGCAGATAGCTCCAAGAAGTTAAGAAGAGTTGACTACAGGTTTAGCATTACAGCCATTCCGATGTATCAACCAATTAGGACACAATGACAGAGCCTGAGAATTGATCCAGAAGGCATATTTAATCCATTCATACTATTCAAAACATGCAGGTCCAGAGGCAGTATCATCTCCATAATTTACTTTCGAGACTATCTGCCTAAAAGACACCACTTTATTGCATGATTGTGCAGGGTAACCTAAGCCATAACTCACTACAGAGAATTCAAAGCCATGCCTCAAGCATTACCTCTCTCCATAGTACAAAATTTGTCTACCAATATCTTCTGATGCAACCATCTGCGTGATAAACCTCAATTGTAAGCCAAGTAGAAAGTATGCACTGATGCAGAAATAATTTGCAGAAAAAAAAAATTCGGAGTTTATCAGATATAGGAAAGAAGTTGCTTACTCTGGACTCGAGGTTCATAAGAATGGAAGACTTTGTCGACTGTTTGGCACGATCTAACTGAAGCTGGTCAACTGCCAGCCAGAGGAAAGGAAAAGACAAAGAATGGAAGGGAAAAGGTGAGATGGGCAAAAAACATGAATCAGTAATAAAGAAAATTGAAATTTCTTTTATTCTTTTTACTAGTCTTCTTTTCAGTGAATGACTCAAGTATGTCTACAGCGTTTTATTAGGAGGTTATGAAGTTCCATTCCCGTGGAAGGGAAAATGGACGGTGGGAGCCCCCTCAAAGGTCGTGTCCTTTGTTTGAAATGCATCCATGAGAATAATATCATCATTTGAGACATTGATTTAGGATTTGGCATTGTATATGCAAAAGTGACAAGAAGACTGGACCTCTTCTCTTCTTACATTGTAGAAAAACAAAAGGAATTATGGCATTAGTCTTCCTGACGCTTGGGGTGTTTTAGGTTTTCCTGAGAGGAGCATCTGAGTTTATGCACTCTTGGCGCATGGCAGGCAGCATAAGAGAAGGAAGGCATGGCTTTGGACCTCTTTGTGCCTCATGCAGACTATGTGGGGCGGACAGATTAGAATATCCTTTTTTGTTGGAGCAAGAAGCCTATGTATAGCCTGAAAGTTTCTTTTGTTGTCATTGTGTAGTTTGTTATCCAGTGGTATTAGTCCTAACCCGGACAAATTTTGGAGTTTGTTGATAATCAAGTTTTGTAACGAGCACAAACTTTTGTAGGGTCCTTTGTGCCTCAATCATAAGCTTTGTGTGAAGTACATGGAGTGTATCCCCTTTATGCATTTCTAATACAATTATTTACACACACACACACACACACTAAAGGGTCCATATAAATAATATAAATACAAGTGCAATAAGGATTCCCTAGAACCAAAGTAGAGAAAGGATACAAACAAATTAAACATCGAGGAATTAAAGGTATGATAACAGACCTTCTCCAGGGGTGGCGACAGCAATCAGTTCTTTAACAGCTATATCAATGGCCTTTGATACATAATCAGAGCCCTGATGCAAAATGCAAGCACCATAAGTTTTAAACCAGAATATTGAGGAAGGCGTAACAAAGATCCTAAACTTACAAACATCGCTAGCTGAGGAATAGTGGTGTAAAAAATGGCCCGGGGCCCGGCACTATGCGGGCCCGGCCCGGCTCGAGCCAGAAGACAGGTTTTTCGGGCCTGGACCTACCCCTATGAGCTTGTGGACCGACCTGGCCCGAGGTCCGCAGCCCAGCCCAGCCCGGCAGCCCGGCCCGAGGCCTGGTCCATTTTTTTAAGAATTTTATTTATTTAGAAGAAATGATCAATTTTACTATTTCAGTTCTTCTTAACTAAAGAAATATTAAAATTAAAAAAATAAATTTGGGAGAAGTTAACTAAAAATAAAAATCTAATTTTTATAGTTGAAACTTTATATTTAGTGAATGTTTCCTCTAATATGTCTGTACTTATTAAAGAAATTCAGATATTTCTTTTAAATGTATCTCAAAATGATTCTAAAAAAATGTGCTCGCTTTGTGTTTTTAAAAACTTTGGTATGAATTTTTTGAAAAAATAAGAATAATTATCTTAAATTTAATACTTAATTAGCTATGGTTTTACCATTTGTACTAAAGTAAACCAAATAATATTTTAAAGATGACTATTTAAAAAAAAAAAACTCTTTCCAAAAAATAAATTGAACAAAGTTTTAAAATTTTCAGATTGAACTTTTTAAAAAAGAATTACTAGAAATAAAAATATTTTTCCCAAAAAATTATCTTTGAAAATGGAATTAGCTTTTTCATCAGTCATTAAGAGGACTAGACCGGTTGAGTCAAACCAATTTTGAATCTAAAATGGACCAACATTGACGATTTGATCTATTTATTTTATTATTTTTAGTGCCATATTAAAAATTAAATTAATTAAATATTATTAAGTATCTGAATAAATTATATTTTTGTTAAAAATATGGACAGCAAATAGACGTCACTATTTTTTTAACACAAATGTGTTTTATTCAAACAGTTAACGATACCTAATCAAATTAAATTTTTAGTTGATTGATCTATATAATCAGAATAATAAAATAAACAACTTTAATCGTTAAAGTAAATCCATTTGAAATTCAAAATAAACCCGGCAAAGTAGGTCCAATTTTATTAAATAACGGAGAGAACCCTTCCTTTTTTCTATCTACCAGCCTTTGCATGGTGGCAAAATAGGTCCAATTTTATTAAATAGGTCCAAGTGTTCAAGCTTCTTATTGTATTTAAATTATGTAATTATTTGATGTGTTCAAATTTATTGCAAAAAATAATAAAATTATAATAAATTAAGTATTAAACTATTAACTAACTATAATAATATAAACTATAAACTTATAAAGTAATAATAAACTTATAATAAAATAATAAACTAATAAACTTATAAATATAACTAATAGGTAATAACTAATAAAAATAACAATAAACTATAAAGTATAAACTATAAACTATAAACTATAAAAACTAATAAACTAGTAAACTTATAATAATAATAAACTAACTTATAAACTTATAATAAAATAATAAGCTAATAACTTATAAACTTAATAATAATATTAATAGGTTATAATTTATAAACTTATAAAAATATAAAAATATAAAACTAATAAACTTATATTATTATAAATAATAAATTAATTTATTAATTTATTATGAAGTTGGACTAATAAATTAATAATAAACTAATATAACAACAATTAATAACTAAGAAAAATTTAAACTTATATTATATAAGTTCCAACAACAATTTTTTTTTAAAAAAGCCCAAAAAATGCCCAAGAGCCTGCTCAAAAGCCTAGCCCGAGGCCCGAGCCCTATACTTTTGGGGCCCGGGCCTACCCCTTGAAAAAAGCTCTGCCCAACCCGGCTCGAACTTTTAGCAGGAGCCCGATAGGCCTGGGCCAGGCATAGCCCGCTCGAGCCACGGTCGGTCCGGGCCATTTTTACACCCCTGCTGAGGAAATACATTCCCATAATACTTCTTCTCTCCCAAAATGAGTGTCGTGAAAAGCACCATGTTTAAGAAAGCAAAACTAAATGCAAGTCACTTCAATTTTTTGGCATCACTCTTCCAAAATTGATGGCTTTGTGTTTATAGGGTTCATAATATATTTTGTTCTCAGCATTAATAAGTAGGAGTAAAGGATAATTGTTTTGACTTTTCCATTCATTTTGTGAGAACCAAAAAAGAAGAGTAATAGACTCATTTTGGGACAGACTAAATTATCCATGACATAATAAAGTATTGGAATGGAAGATCACTGCTGCTTCATGCATCTTAAAAGAAGTCTCCACATCACACTGCAGCATTCAAATTTCATCTGAACAAGTTAAACTCTCACATGCAACAGCAATGGGTATCTTACAACAGAGCAAGAAGTGGCTTACAGTGGTAGCTTGAATTCCAAACATGCCAGTATGGTTGTAGAGGCTGTTGAATGCAGAAAATGAATGAATTTGCGGATACTTGTTCAAGACACGAAGATCTACTCATATCAGCCCAAACATATGAACTCCATAGTTAGATGATAAAATGATAATACAGAGACTATATAGCCATATACCCATGTGTAATGTAAGCAATTATTAACTGTGTATCAGTGTGCATATATGGATGTGTTTGTATCTCAAGCTTAATAACCAACCGATTGGATTACGAGTGCCTTGATGTACACTTACATAGCCGTGAGTACATCCCTTTTCCAGGACCACCAGCTGAGAAAGATCCACCTCCTCCCGTTAGCGTCTATAAGAAATACAGACTTATTACTGCTTTCAGGTTGGCATCCAAACAACAAGAATGCAAAGGAAAACAAAGAAGTAATATAACCCCAATGACTTGCAACCACATCCACTTATTATCAGGGATGGAAAGATTTGCAGCAAGCTGAACCACAGTGGAGACCCAATAATGGGATTCCATACCTGAAGAACAGTCAAAATCGTAGCTTCCTTCTCGTTACTCCAGCCACCAGGAGCTTCAAAGCCAAGGGCAAAATGAGTTTTCTGGCCACACAGGAACAGGAGAAATTATGTCAGAAAATCATAACTAAGAAAACATGTATGAGATATACATTTTAAAAAGGTACAAGACATTGATTATCTATGGTGCATACCCCTGGATCAGCTTGGCCACGATAATCACCTCCAACGTAAACAGATTTTGGCTCCTCGGGACGAGGTATGCTCGGTAAGTCAGACAGCAGTGGTTCTGCAATTTTTAACAGCTCCTCATGTTCAACACCTGAAGCTGCAAGGACCATACGAGGAGCTGTATAATTTTCCTGAAACCCCCAAAGGAAAACAAAGTTAATAAATGCAAAACACCCACATAAAACAATCAACAGATGATGAAGAAATCTTTTTTGGTGATACTTGCATTTAAAAAAATAAGAAACTGCAAGGTATATGTAAAGTTTCCACCTACTCACAGCCACGAATTCCTCCAAAATTATACCATTCAATCTGCTAATTGCAGATTCTGGGGCCAAAAGAGGATTTGCCAATCCACCGGAATAACCAGCAGAGTGAATTGCCTCTAAAAGTAGGGCATGTGGATTGTTAGATGCTTCTGCAATCTCAGCTTTCACCTTCAGAAGCTGTTGAAGGTAAAACATCTTTCAGTATAAGCATAACACCTGAAATGACACGAAAGATGGATGGCAAGATGAAGAAACTTACCTGCTCATTGATCTCCCAATCCAGGAAGACAGGGTTCCTCACACAATCAATGAGCAGTTCCACCATTTCAGGTACACAAGTCTTGATAGCATCATAGGTGTACCCCATCTGCTCCCTAGAAGCCGAGGCTGTCACATTGCCACCAATTGCTTCCACTTCCCGCACAACGCGCAAGTGGCTCCTGTTTGTTGTGCTCTTAAAGGCCATACGTTCCAACAGGTGTGTGGCACCAAATGAGACTGGCATTTCGTATATTGAGCCACAATCAACATACAATCCAATAGAGGCAACAGGATTCTCTCCAATCAACCAATTCAACAACTTATGGGAAAACTTAACTTCAATCAAGCGGAAGGATCAAAAAGAAATTTAACATTCGCACGTACCCAAGATGTTTCTGAGGCTATTTTGACACCATTATGGAGTGTTGTTATCCTGGGCTTACCCAGTTCGACATAGTTGGGCAATGGAGGTGGAAAGGTAACACCTTGAAGTGGGACTTGTAGAGGTGGCAGTGAACTGGACCTCTCCCCTGTAAACCAGCTAAAGAAACCCCCTGATGAAGATTGCTTGGTAGCAACTGCACTTGAAGTCGCAAACCTGATTAGTAACCTATTGCCTGGACAACCCTGCTTTCTCAGTTGAACATCAAAACAAAACAGGGCACAATTCCACTTTATCGGTCTACAAATAAATAACTACATGATATGAGAAATTTGAAAGTGCACTAGCACTCCAGGTTGTAAATGTCGGCCCTTATTTATTGTGTCAGCTGTTACGTAACAGAATTTTGGAACTCTGATATTAATATATCGGCCGATACTATCTAATATCAGCCGATATATGGTCATCTCACCGATGCCATTGTGTATTCTGATACCGCGATTTGGAAACATGATAACATTTAAATGCTAAACTAACGAACTCCACTAGGGTACAAGGAACCCACAATGGCTATATCATCCCAAAAAAATCCCTTCCGAAACTGTTAAATACACACTTTCTCATAATACAAAGTAGTTTTCTCACAGTAGAAAAGATCTCAATTTGCCTAAGGAATTGCTTTCGGGTGGTCAGTTGGGTGGCAGAATCATTCAGGTGTCTCCCAGTTTTGCACAGCTCAGGAATGCTTAAGTTGCTTAAGTGAAACCTAAACTAGTGGTAACTTTACATTGCGACGTGGATGGAACTCATGGACAAGACACCCCCAAATGTCTGTTTTGTTGCCAATCAACTACCCAGAAAGGAAAGAACAACAAATGTCTTGACTTTTGAGTATTGGGATGGGTGATCTAAATACACACACCATGTTGTTAAATACACACACCATGTTGTTACACACCATGTTGTTAAATACACACACCATGTTGTTAAATACACACCCAAGTTTACTTCTTTTTATTACAATTTTGTCCCTCTTTCAAGTTACCAAAATAACTCTTAATCTTCAAAACCCTAAAATTATTCCAAAACCACTTTTCTGCCACCGGCCACCACCAAACACCATCCACCACTACCCAATCTCTCTACCCCAATAGCCTCCTTCTCCAACAGCCCCTCCCCCTCCCCCGCAACCTCGACCTCCATTCCCTAAACCTTACCAGCCGGATGGTGTTTGGCCACGGTGTAAAAAAGTACATACATATCTACCATACGTAAGGGACTAGTGTTCGGCCACAGTCATCCGAATGAAAGCGATATGTTCGGCCATGGAAATCCATGGAAATCCAAATGGAAGCCATGCGTTTGGCCATGGTAATCTGAACGGTGGTTGAAGATGGAGAGGGAGAGGGGGAAAAAAGGGAGGGATTGTACAAACACGGGAGGGGCAGCGCAGAGGAGAGGTTGTGGCGGCTAGGTTAGGACTTGCAATGGAGGTGGCAGTGCATTTGAGGGTGGAAATAAGAAGCACGAACACTTCTACGAACAAGGCGTTTCGTGTCGAACACCCGTGTCGGACATGACACTCCTTGAACACTTTTCGGACACTCCTAAATTAGTATCCAACACTTTTTAAGGGTATCTTAATTAAAAAATTAAATTTAAAATGTCATATATTTTCTTGATACGTAATGAATATTTTTTGAACTCTTCGAACACGTCTAAGGTAATGAATTTCTTTATAATAATAATATTTTGCATTCTTTGAAACGCAAATTATGGATACTAAATATGTTTGGGTGTATTTATAAGATGAAATATATGACTTTATAATTTTATCAGCGATATGTTGTATGTATTAAATTACCACTGAATACATTATTTATATATTTGACATATAATAAGCGTAGACAAATATACATTTTTAACGTGTCCTAAGCGTATTGTGTCTTGTATTTTTTGAAAATGAGATAGAGAGGGAGAAAGGGAGAGATTAGAGAGGGAGAGGAAAGGGAGAAGAGGGAGGCGATGGAGGTGAGATGGCGGTGAAAGATGAGGGAGAGAGGAAGAAAGGGAAGAGGGAAAAGAAAGGGAGGTGAGATGGCGGAGGAAGATGAGGAAGAGAGGGAGAAGAAATGGAGAAGAGAGAGGGGTGGAGGAGAGGGGTGGAGTTCGCGACAATGGTGGCTGCGAGAGGTGGGTGGTGGTGGGTTGGTGTCTTGGGTATTAAGAAGAATATAAAGTAAAAAGTGAAATTTTAAAAATGAAAGGGAAAACTAATATTCAGTTTTTCTTGTCCATATAAGCAAATGTGTACGCATCTTCATAAAGAGTAGTGATTACCTCAAATTCAAAAAAAAAAAAAAAATTAGAAAGGCCCGCATAGAGCTCTTAATTAAAAACAAAAAAGAACTACGTCAATTGAGCACCCAAGCACGAGATTAAGCGCGGAAGTTATCTATTATTAAAAACGAGCGTACAAATGTAATTATTTTACCAAACTAGTGCGTTCTTAGGAATATATAAATAAAACCATAAAACAGCAATGCCAGTTTTTAACTTGTTTTTGGAGACTCAATTTCGGTATTATAAGAAGTGAGCATCCAACGAGTTTTTTTCTCCCTCTAAATTTCTCTACTTTTGGAGAGATTCAAAACTAGATTTTTAAGAGCATCTTCAAACCAATACTCTATTTTGGAGGATCAAATAATATTTTTTATTCAAAAAATAATTATAAAAAATCATACTATTCATGCTAACTCTAACCACATTATTCTATGTCATCACTATTTTTCTAAACCATTATTCATTTCTTTTAAATAATATTTTTTTATTTAAAAAATAACTATAGAAAATCATATTATTCATGCTAACTTAAACCACATTATTCTATGTCATCTCTATTTTTCTAAACCATTATTTATTTCTCTTTAACATTGAAATAGTTTCTCCTTTCCCTCCAAAATGCAAATATTATTATTTTAGATTTTATTAAAAGGGGCTTTTTAGCGAAAGGTCCAAAAAAATAAGTTTTATTGTACAAGATCCATCAACAAAATTTTTAACGTGCGAGATCCAATCACCTACAACACAGATAAATTTAACACAAACAGATAAATTTATATGTAATGCATACAGATAAATTTATCTGTCGTCTTATTTTATGCAAAACAGATAAATTTATCTGTCGTCTTTATACAGAAAAGTTTATTTGTGCATTTTCAAAATATGTATCAAGCGCACAGATAAATTTATCTGTCTTGCATAAATAAGCATACAAATAAATTTATCTGTATAAAGAACGCTGTGCCTTTTTAAAACACGTATAAAACACACAGATAAATTTATCTGTATGCTTATTTATGCAAGACAGATAAATTTATTTGTGTGCTTTATACATATTTTAAAAATACACATATAAATTTATCTTTTTTAGAGTCCAACTGGATCTCGCGCGTTAAAATTGAATCTCACGCGTTAAAATTTTTTATGGTGGATGAAAACAAAATCGACGTTACTTTAAGGATTTAAGACTAATTTTCCGTTATTAAAATATATTCAATGCTGATATCTTTTTAAAAGTATTGTAAATATCTTTTTGTTAATAAATTATGAAAATTAAATGTAAAAATTAAATTTTTTACATATTTAACAAATTAAGTGTTCATTTTTTATTTTTAGAAAACCATCTATACTAATAGATAAAGGGAGAACACCCATTTAGTGTTCCTTTTAAAATGAAATTGTGTGAATTTTTTGATACAAAAAATATCCTCACTTGATATTACTTCAAATTTAAAGTTGTATAGACTTTTTGTTTTGCCCAAAATACTTGTCAAATTTCTCTTCCATTACTTAATCTAAAAATTATAATTACTCGTAATTTAAAAATTAAACCATTCTATTATGTAACTTTTTCAACTATTATAATTCCTCAATACTAGAGGTGTATATAAATTGGCTTGACCCGCTTAAACCATTCAACCCAATCGAACCAACATGATAATAGATGATTTTGCCCATAATTTGGTCGGGAGACGACTGACGGGTCTCTTGAATTTTTTTCTTAGGTGGTGGTCGAATTATAGGCATTGAATATTGTCATTAGTCGAGTCCAACTCGACCAACAAATATTCAATTTTATAGATTTTTAGATTTATTATCAGATTAGGTTGCTTATTGCTTTGGTATTTTTGTGTGAAAACTCTGTAATTTGGGTTTATGTGTGATTTAATTGATAAATTCATGGTCTTTTCATCTTTAAATTTATCAAAAATAAATAATTTTAATTAAAAAATACTATTATAAATGGATAAAGAATAAAAAAAACTCAACAAAAAAAATTCCAAAATAAGCAAATTCAAACCACCAAACAGAATTGCACCCAACTGTGAACCCGTCAAATCCAAGGGCCCAAAATTTCATAACTCACTGGATGGTTGTGGAAGAAAAATTTAAAAACTGAATGCTTATGATCGAGTGATGAGTTAGAACTCAACCCGATCCAATCAAACCCATGGACACCTCTACTAAATACACACTTCACTTGCACGCACATGTGTCTACCAACCTCTAGTTCTTTATAAAATCTTGGCAAACTAAATATTGAGAATAAAATCACCTTTCTCTAAAATAGAGAAGGCTTTAGAGAATAGGTTGAGTTTCTCTAAGGACATGTTTGATTGACCAGATTAGACATAGAATTATATTTCTCTTGTTTGAATTCAACAAATGATTGAAGAATTATGCATCTATCGGATTGCTAATCCCACAAAATGTAAAATATACAATACTAAATAAAATATAATATTATTAATTTCTTCCTTACTAATCCTATAGAACTATTTATGCATTATACATCTCATTATTATTAATTTGATCAATCAAACACGGCATAAGAAACGATCTATTCCTTTCCTTTTCTCGACAAATCACCCATTCCAAATGATGTGTAAAAGTGAAGAACTCAACCGAGGAATAAATTGGGTCACTGACCTTGAGAACCCTAAGACGTGAAGCTGCGGTCCTGTACATGGTGATCGAATCACGGCAAAGAACCCTACGAAGAGAATTGCTTTATGTATCTATATGTGTTTCTATTTTCTAGAAGAACATTGTGGTTGACCTGCGGGGCTGCCAGATACCGAAAGACGACTGATGCGGTGGTGGAGGGTTTGATCATGACGAGAGCCGAGGAGAACGGCGAAACGGTAACAAAGACCAAACACGTGCGATCGTTGCCCAATGTCACGTGTTGATCATTTCATAGCCCATTACCAAATTATTATCGATACTAATATCTATACTAACATATAGGCTTTATTTCAGATAGTTACTTCTTTATTTATTTTATCTGATTTTTTTTATTTTTAGTAAGAAGAAATTATCGTTTAATTAAATTATTATACATTTAATTTTTATCATTAAAATGATTCAAAAAAATAAAAATTTTAATTAACATATAAAAATAATTTAGAAAAAATAAAAATAAACAAATATAATTTTATTTATTTTTGTCTTTAGTAAGCGTTTTTCATCTTTTTATTAAGTTTTTTTATTTTTTTGGTGCATCTCATCAAAACTATTCAAAAAAATTAAAAAATTTAATTAAAAATCAAAAAAATTCAAATAAAAAAAGTAAAATTCTTACAATTTAGCTCAGACAAGGCCATAAATATAGAGCACTTATTTGATGTTCCACTTAAAATAAAATTATGTGGACTTTTTATTACCAAAAATACTCTTTGTTACTTTTTGTTTTTTTTCAAAATACTTATCAAATTTTTTCTCCATCACTTAATTTTAAAATTATAACTACTCATAATTTAAAATTATTAATTAAGGGTTAATTAATTATTGGTCCTATTTAAAAGAATTCTAAAAGATTTAGTCATATTTAAAAGAGTTCTAAAAGATTTTGATCCTAATTTTTAAATGTCATTTTAAAATATTCAAAATATACCATTCATTGTAAAAACTTTAGCCATAGTTTATTTATTTCAAAAACCCTAGCCGCCTCTCGCCATCAACCATCGTCGTCGACCATCACCGTCGACTATCACCGTTGATCGTTGCCTTTTGTCGCAGCTTCTGTCACCATCACCGTCGACCATCACCATCGTCGTCGACTATCATCGTCACTGTCAACATTATCACCATCAACCATCACTGTCACCACCACCCATCACCCAGTTCGACCATCGCCGTCGAATTAAAAAATATTAATGAGAAATTTCTCTATTCACTGCATACTTAATTGGAAAATTTTTCAGTACAATATTTTTGTCAAAATAAGAGTATGACTACAAATTTTTTCTATTAACTAAGAAATTTCTCGATTTAGTTTTCCCAATTTTTATTAATGTTGACCGCATATCTCACAATTGATGATCGATGGTTGAACTTGTTGACGGTCGCGATGCAAGAGGAGAGGTCGGTAGTAGAGGTTTGTGGTCGACGGTCGGTGGTAAATGCTAGGTCATTGATGGTCGACGATACAAAGGATGGTGGCAAGAATTTTTGCAAAGGTCGATGCTGTGATATGTAAAAGAGTTCGCTATCAGTGAAGCGTTGATATTGCAAAGGAGTCGACGTCGAAAGGCTAGAGAAGAAAAAGACGAAGACGGCGCTAGAAAAGAAGAAGTGGACGACGTCGACGCCGACGCCAGAGAGGAGAATGAGGAGATCGGCAGCGGGGCTAGGGTTTTAATGTTGGTTATTGCTAAAATAGGGCTTAGGGACGTATTAGATATGATAATATAAAATAAGACTTGATTTTTTAAAAAAAATCTAAAATATGACTAATCTTTCTATAAATCTTATTTATATGACCCTTATTTTAAAACTTTTAAAATTAAATTATTTTTTTATTTAATTTTTTAAAATTATTTAATTATTAAATATATATTTGCACACACATACATGTGTTAATTGCTAGTAATAGAAAAACTCTTAATTTTGTGAAATTTTTTGTGACCTTTTAAGTTACTAAAAATACCTCTAAAGTAATTTACTATTTTCAGTATCAATATTATCTTTTAAAATAGTTACAAAGGTTAAAGGTAAAAACAATCATCACAAATTTACAGTCATCTTACAATTCTTTCATAACACACACACACACAAGTGTGGGCACACTCTGTTAGTTTTTATGGTAAATTCGTCTATTAAACTAGTGTGTTAGACCAAAATTTAATATTTTTTTTGTAATACAAGAATTTAAAAAACAAAATTATTAGGATTCCTTGAACATTTTAGCTCCTGTTCGGATTTAGTATTTTTAGAAAACTTACTAACTTTTTCTAACATTTTTAAAAAAAAAATCTATAAACATCTCAAACAAATTTTTTATAAACAAAATGACTATAATATTCTTAATTAAAAAGTTAAATCTAGTTCTAAAAAAAAAAAAAGAATGTGTCACTATTCCAAATACTATAAATTAAGAGAAATAAATAATACTACAAAAAAATTCAAAAAAAAAAAAAACTTCTCCAAACAAGTTATCCTAGACAATTACTTTTTGCTTCACTTTTTTTCTAAAACAGTTAAACCTTTAAAAGCTAAATAGTTTAAAAATCTCAAACAGGGGCGTCATCTTTTGACTTGCCAAAGCTTGAATGGCTTTGAATATACTATAAGGTGGGAGTGGTGACTGGTGAGCCATTACAAGCCCCATTTACCAAAATAGGGTACTAAGATAATGTCTTTGTTGAGAGATTAAAAGTTTGAATTGAATTATTAATTTAAAATAGATTTATTTTTTAAATTTGTGTTGAGGGATTAAAAAATCATGTTGAATTATTCGTTCATCATTTCTCTTATATGTTGGATAAATAACGGGAGAAAAGAAGAGAGACGTTTCTATTTCCTTATATAAGGAATAAATTAGTGGAATGAGAGAGGTGAGATAGTTCGCATGGGGATTATTTATCTCTCATTCTTTTATCTTTCAAAACAAACATGCTTGAAGTGGGTATCCTCAATCGCAAGGGAGCTTGAAGGCTTCCTCTTGACACTGTTGAAAGGTGTTTTAGCATTTTCATGCGAGATTAAGGTTCTCATGGACAATGTCAACACATAATAGGTGTTAGGACTTTGAGTTATTTTAGGTTTGCCAATTCCTAGTCAATATAGAATTTCTATGCTGTTAAGCAATTAAGTTGTTTTAATATCTTGAAGTTTGTGTTATTACAGAATTTCTATGATTGTTTAGAGTTGAATTTCTTCAAGTATAGTATGTCTTAAAGTTTGAGTGAAACTAAATTTTGAAGACAACGGTACAAGCAATTTTAGCTAAGAGTACAAGAAATTAAAGCAAGATAAATCATCTGTTAAATAGAAGTCTTGGATGCATTGAGGTCATGATGTGCTACAATTTGAATTGAGTTGCAACATTAATATTTTGGTTTAATTAAAACTCTTCTAAGAATCATATTTTAATGGGAAAAGGTTTTTAGGCTTATTTTATTATAAATAAAGGGTCATACCTGAGTTTAGAAGTAATTCAGATAGATAAATTGTAAAGACAAGAAATTCAAGATCGATTCTCTCAAGTCTTTGGAACTTAAAAAGAAAATTTCATTCTTGATTATCTTATGTAGATTCCTAATATTAACTTTGTTGGTTATTAAGGTTTCTATCGATAAATTTCGTTTGCGTAAAGTATTGAGAATTTAATACTTGAATAAGTGCTGAAAATTTGGTCTGGTGGTGATCAAGTACGGGTTACAGTGTACACGAGAAATCGACAAGTGAGTCTTAAGACTTTTAGACTAAAAATTCAATTGGAGTTTGTAAGTAGTCATGTAAATATTAATTGGTACAGTGCTCGATTTACTTAAATTTGGATTAGTCTAAAAAATTTTATCCAAATTAAAATTTCTCACGTAAAAAGTCACGAAACTCTTATGTGTGTGATTGTTTATTTTTAATATTGTTTGCGATTATTTTGACCTAAAATAATCAATGACTAATGTTATCCCAACCCTACTATGAAGAAATTACTCCAAATAATTTAACTTTTTTTCTTTTATCATTAAAAATGTTTGCAAATATTATTACTATTATTAATATTAATAATAATGAATGAATGATGGTTGTTGCTTTTAAGCTAAATTTCTATAAAATTAAACTTTTTAGGCACCACAAAACAGGCTCTAGCAAATATTAAAATCTACTATTTAGCGGCACATATCATAGTATGAGTTAAATGCACATCACCTTTGATGAAATGTCACTAATAAATACTTGTTTTCATCTTTGTTTTGTTGGCATCGGGGAGAACCGGAGAAGTGCATTAGAATTGGAGCATGGATACTATGCCATGCTATTTTTTGTGCAATTTTTTATTTAATGGTCAAAAATTACATTGCATCATCTAATGTAATTTTTAGCCATTGAATGAGAAATTGTACAAAGAATAGCATGGCGGAGGATCTTAATTCTTAGAAATAGGGCCGGGTGGAAAATGATAACCCTTCACCTTAATATTGCCCCTTAAGCCCTAACTCAGGACACCAACTAAAGTTGGAAAATAAATTTGTTCATTCACTTGACAAATTAGATGAAGAATATTTACTTTATTATTGGTTCAAACTATAAGTTCTGTTGACAAATGTATGGTGAACTTTACAATTTGAACCAATAAGAAAGTGAACATTCTTTAGCCACGTTATCAGGAAGGTGAACAAATTCAGACTCACTGCTCGTGCTCCTTGTCATGCCATATTATTGAAGAGACCATCCTTCTATCGGACCATGAGCAAGATATTATTCATTTTGCATAAGGAGGGTACGTAAGATTCTATTCTTTTATAACGAAAAATGCCTTTTAGTTAGTGGAGGGCATAACACTTTATGATGTAAAATTGAGAATCCCTAGCTATGCAATGTGGAATTATGTGTACATATTATGGTCTCAAGATTTTGTGAAGCCCGGGTCAAGTCAGTACTAAAAGTTTGGCATTGCAAAATAACTTTTTTGATTCAAGATTATTCCAACTTGACCTATTAAATTTTTTTACTGCTGTGGCAAAACATTTAATTACATTAGTTTTGAGTACTTATCAAAGTGTTGATTTCTCAGGTTTTACTGTGTTCTATTGGATGGTAACAGAGAGATTTATACCCCCCATGTGAACTTAAATATTGGTTTTGCAAGATAAAAGGACAACATCTAATCTGTAGAAAAGAGAAGAAAATCTAGAATTGCATGGATGGAAGTTGGAAGTTTTTTAGATATAATTCGTCTATCATGTTAAGTTCTAGTTACCTCTAATGGATAAGGTTTCTATTTCAGTCATATCCTTAATAAGCATGTCTTCATGCCAACTTCTACATTTGTTCCATCACTTTGTGCTTAAGATTTGTTCTATCTAATTTTGGGTTCATCTCATCGTTGCAATGCCTTTTCATTATGACAATAACAGTACTATTCAAATTGCAACTAGCAACTCTGTTGTAACGAGCATACTAATAATAAACGAAATTGTTTTCCCCTTATATAAAGAAGAAAGAAGGGATCTTCACTCGCAAAAAGTGCTTGGATTAAAAAACTGTTGGAATATGTGAATTTCATTAGCTATTGAAATTCAAATTTCAATAGCTGGATCAATTACAATTGAATTGGCCATTCAATTGCAATTGAAGCCTGGAAACCA
>JAOTRH010000024.1:6693863-6705772 GCA_034768845.1 Heliamphora exappendiculata | reverse complement strand
ATAGGTTTGGACTTCCATGTATCCAGGTAATCACGGGTCCCCAACTTGAAAGCCTGCAGGGCAACATACGAAAGGTCTGGTGACCTCCTCTACAAGCGGCCCCAGGCGTTAAGGCGTGAGGTAATTCACGTTGTCCATCTTGAATACCTTCCACAAGTCCTTCCAGGTTTCTTGCGGCGGTGCTTCTTCCCCAGGAGGATACTCCAGAGAACGAGGTGCGACAATCTCTCTCAGATCATACTTCACATAATCCTTAATGCGCCTCCAAGCCTTCAGCATGGAACAGATCGCTACGCGAATTTGTCATGATTGCTCATACAAATGCACAGATTGTATGATGGGACGCTTGATGCGCCTGTACGCTTACAGCTTTTCAAGTAACTCGGCTGGCATGCGTGCCGACAGCCAATTCACTCACTGTGCTCTTTCTTTCAAATAAAATGCTCTTGCAAAGGCGCTTTGAAATACAGAATTGGCATGAACAGTCTCGGAATCGGGCGTCGAATTGTTTTCGAAAGCTGGAGAATGCTAAAGAACTGAATGCTCATGAAGGAGACTGGGATCTCCGGAGCAGCTGAAGGGCAGAGCACAATTGAAAGTGAGATTGCTGCAGCTGCAGAATCACCACCACCGATAATTGTTATTGATTTCTTCTTTGTTTGTTCAGCAACAGCTTGTAGTAATTCTTTTGTTCCATTAGCAAATTGATCTTGTTCAAAAACTCCCATTGGACCGTTCCATACAATAGTTTTAGCTTGTTTAACAACTTCAATAAATTTCTTAACTGATTCTTTGCCAATATCAAGACCAAGAAAATCATCCTCAATACCATTTTCTTTTGTTGCTTCTTTTGGTTCCTAATTGTTATTGGTAAAAACTCTCAATCATACAGACTTTGTTTCTATTCATTCTATGGACACAGCGTGGCTGTTACTTTATCTCTCTATATCTTCATGCTATATTGGTCAGCAGTTTCCATCAACTTTGAAATTTAGTTTGTTCACCTGTCACTGTCTTTTTATTATATTGGATTCCATGCTCTTCCCTGTCTTTCTTTTTCTTGAATTCAGTGATTATGAGCAAGAAATTGTTCTTTATTTGATCTTCTTTTTGTAAGTACATAGTATAGGCTTCAAAATGGGCAAGTACACATGGAAAGCTCTTTCTGAAAATAATATTAGTTTGAACAAAGCTAAGGTTTTGGTTTATTTGAAGGGTCTCCGACTCTGTATACACAATACAAATGATTGCTCATACTAAGGGTGTTGTTATTTAGAGACTATAATGGTACCCTTACAATCTCTTCGAGGATTTCTTGGATTGGGTTTACCTTTTTGGTTTATGCTCCTTTTTACTTTTTATCCCCCTTGAGCACGAGAAGTGGATTGCAATGTAAATAAGATATTTTCATATTGTTGCAGGAACATACCGTACGAACTGGCCGTGGCCCTGTGTCTGTTATTGTGTATGGAGACCAAGACAAGCCAGCACTGGTTACCTATCCTGATTTAGCTCTAAATCGTAAGTAATAGATTTTTTTTCCACTCGTGCCTTTTTCTTTTTAACTTGGTTTTCCACTTTTGCCGTATCTATGTGTTTTGTCACCATGGTTTTGTTTTGTTTTGTTTTTGGTATATCTTTTCAATCTAATGTATATCACCTGATTTTGTACATTCTTGAGCAGATATGTCATGTTTCCAGGGATTGTTCTTTTGTCCTGAAGCAGCTTCTTTGCTGCTTCACAACTTCTGCATTTACCATATCAGTCCTCCTGGGCACGAGGTCTGTGAATTGGCCGACTTGTCCACATTTGTATGATTCCTTTCCACCTAATGCTATTTTTCACATAAGATTTATTCTGGGACTTCCACAAGAGTTCTTGCAGTTGGGAGCTGCAGCAATTTGTCCCAATGACCCTGTGCCTTCTGTTGATGACTTGGCAGATCAAATTATTGAGATTCTCAACTATTTTAGGTAATAATCTCTTTTCTGGATTTCCATTACATTGTTTCTACGTCCTGAAATATTTAATTGAGCAGTTTCAAGATTAAAAAACGGGACTAGATTTATATTGTTTTGTTGGTATTTACTGGTCATTAATCATCTTACTTCTTTCTTTTTCAACTGTTGTATCTCCTTTTATTTTATAGTTTTTTTTTCCTTGAAAAAAAAAATCCTCTGGTAACTTGATGTCCAAATGACATGAATGCGACCTTGTTCAGGCTTGGTGCAGTGATGTGCATGGGGGTAACGGCGGGTGCTTACATTCTCACTCTTTTTGCTGTATGTTTCCTCTGTGATAGTCTAATTTATGAGCTTTAGAATGATATTCAGATTATTTACTTTATCTAGGATTTGTGTTACAGATGAAATATAGAGAGCGGGTTCTTGGTTTGATACTTGTATCCCCTTTATGCAAGGCTGCGTCTTGGACTGAATGGCTCTATAATAAGGTGTTTTTTGCATTCCTTGATGTCATTTGTACATGATGAAGGGCATTAATCTCTATACTAAATCCACTTGCTGTCTAATCTTCTAGGTGATGTCAAATTTGTTATATTTTTATGGTATGTGTGGTTTGCTGAAGGAGTTCTTGCTTCAGCGGTATTTCAGCAAGGTATTCTAGAACTTTCAGCCTACCATTCAACCTTTTTTTTCCCCTACTCATGCTTTGTATCTATATGATTTTTTTTTCATGAGATCCCTTTAAATGGTATCAGGAAGTTCGCGGTAGTGCAGAAATCCCAGAATCGGACATTGTTCAAGCATGTAGAAGAGTTAGTGCTTCAACTAATCTACTCCTATTTGTATTAAGTGCACACTTGCTGGAATCCGACTTTGGATTTGGCCAGAGGGTAACATTTCTTTGATTAATATAAATGCCTGTTCTTTTTTCTTCAGTTACTGGATGAAAGGCAGAGTATAAATGTTATGCGGTTTCTTCAAGCAATTGATAGGTAATTTAAACACCAAGTGACACGGTTGCTCCTCTTGTTCTATCTTGTGTGTGCATACTTTTTCCATAGGTTTCTTGCTTTTGCAGCTGATGGGTAAACAAACTTAACTCTATGGCCTTGTTTTTGTCAACTAGCAGGAGACTGGACATTACTGACGGGTTGAAGAGACTTAAATGTCGGACACTCATATTCGTTGGGGAGAACTCTCCTTTCCATTCAGATGCTGTCCACATGGCTTCAAAACTGGATAGAAGATACAGTGCCTTAGTTGAGGTACGTGTCGCATCGTACATGTTAAGGATGCTCGTATGATATATATATACTAGAGATTGACCCGTGCCTAAAGGCACTTCCATTATTTTTTTAAAAATTATTCGTGCATTTTAATAATTTTCCTAAAGCAACAAAAAGAACAAAAAAGAAAGAAATTTGGAGGGAAATGAAGATTTAAACTTTTAATGATTTTTTTAAAAATATTCTAAGTGAATGTTGTTATTAAACTTGCAATATTATATAATCTTGACAGCTCCGAAATTCATAAAATATTTACACTGAAATTCATAAAAAAATCGTAGTGCAACTTTATAAACTACTATTTCCCATTCTTTTTTTTTAACTTGTAAAACTCATATGAGAAAAGAAAACAGAATAGAGAAGGAAACATAGGAAATTTTACTTGTAATTGTAGACAGAGAAAATTGAGAATAAAGACCCTTGGCTCCACTGGGTAGTCGCGGCTCATTAAAGCCTTTTCGGTCCATTAAAGCCTAAACAAAAGTTCTCATGAAAACTTGATAAATGAAGGTTAACCGTTGAAAATGATGAACAAATAACAGAGACATAGAGAGGGAGTAGTTGGTGGGTATTCCATTAAAGCCTAAACAAAAGTTCTCATGAAAACTTGATAAATGAAGGTTAATCGCTGAAAATGATGAACAAATAACAGAGACATAGAGAGGGAGTAGTTGGTGGGTATTCAAAACCGACACTGTTAGGGCAAGAAAAAGGAGCAGATAGGAATGGTGAAAGGCAACAGTGAGAATCGTGGCTGTCGGAGGCGGCATGGAGGCAGCGCAACTGTGAAAGGACGGCGGCGACAGAACGGAGACGGCGGCGATGGTTTGGGAGAGAGAACAGAGTAATGGAAGGGAAGGGCGTGGTGTCGATCGTATGAGAGAGAAGAAACAGAGCAATTTGAGAGAAAGGTGTTTGGGGCCTTGGGGCGTCGGGGGAAAAGAGAAAGAAAGAGAGACAAAAGACGCAGGAAGAAGCACCCCTGTAATCTTCACCTTAGGCCTTAGGGTTTTTTTGACCGTAGGATGCGTTGCAATTTTAGGCGGGATGGTAATCTTTACCGTCGGTTTAAAATATGTAAAAAATATTTTAGGCGGGATGTTTTTTCTCACCGTTGGATTAATTTTACTTTGGGCGGGATTTAATCTTGACCCTTGATTCAAAATATGTCAAATATATTTTTTGCCTTGTTTTATTATATATATATATATTCTATATATATAACCCAGATGAAATCGGGGCTCCCATGTCTCTAGTTTGACTGCTAAGAGACTAGCAGCTGAGCTAGCTAGAACTTGTAAGCTCGTCAATAGCAGAGTTCTAAATTGCGGTATCGAAATATGTATCGGTATTGGTGATACAGTCATGTGTCAGACAATATTAGCTTATACATATATCGGAGGTTTTAAATCTTATTATACGTAACGACCGATATTTAAAACACTCAATAGTTCTTAAATCCCAAAGAGGTCAGATAATTCTGAAGGGATTATTTGGATCACAAAATCCTATTGACAGAAGTGAGCAAATGTATTTTAACTTTTTACTATAACAATTTAATGACATAGGTAGTGAGTATATGTATGGGCTTGTGCAGGTCCAGGCTTGCGGATCAGTGGTAACAGAAGAGCAACCACATGCAATGTTGGTACCAATGGAGTACTTTCTCATGGGGTACGGATTGTATCGGCCATGCCAGCTCAGTGGCAGCCCAAGGAGCCCCCTCAGCCCGTCTTGCATCTCTCCCGAGCTTCTCTCTCCGGAAAGCATGGGCTTGAAGCTGAAACCGATAAAGACTCGGGTTTCTCCCCACGCCAAAGGTGCAGACAGATAATATTCAAAAAACTCAAAAAATTAAAAAAATTAAAAAAAAAATTAATCGTACACCATATGGTGGATTTAATTTTTCTTCTTCTTTTTGGTGGCTAATTAAGAAGAGTAGATTTGGTAGGTAGATGGGAGGAAATTCTTGAATGCCATGTATAGGGAGGGATGGAGGAAGGGAGATTTGAATTCATTCATTTGTAGTCTAAGTCATAAACTTTGTCACCGAGCAGTCTGAGCTGTATGTTTGAATCCTGAGACAGACATTCTTTATGATTATGACGAGAAATAAATAAATATAAGAGGAAATGAGGTGGTTAGCACTTTATCATCATTCGTATTTCCCAGTGAATGGAATTCCCCAAATTCTCTCTCTTGTCTGCAGAATGAACTGTCATATTAGTTAGTGCAGAAATTTTTGAATAATCATTAGAAAAATGCTACGGTACGTACACACCACCCCAGGTTTGGGGTCTTCGATGCGTCAATTTATTAATTTTCTGGTGAAAATTATGAATATTTGTAGTTAAATTATGAATTATGGGGTGCTTGGAAAAATTAATGTTAGTAACTTTTAATTTTTTGTTGTTAATTTTAGTTATAATTTAAATTTTTCTAAATACTTATAACTTTTGTTATAATTTTTAGTTACTTTTTTAATATTTTAATTACCAGTTTTAATTTTTATTAAATATTTATAACTTTTGTTATTATTTAGAATTTTTAAGCTACTAGTTTAAATAATATCAAACACCATTTATGTGAAGTGTCAAATTAATGTGGGCTTTGATTATATTATGAATTCTGTAGCGTTCGGTTATGAATTTTTGTGGTTAGATTTATAAATTTATGCGGCTGTTGAATTATGAATTTTTGTATTTTTTTTCTTATAAATTATTGTATTCTAATTATGAATCTTATGAAGAATGGTACAATGTGCATATCATACATCCCAAACATAGGATGTGTATGTATATCTTTTTCTAATCATTAAACTGAGGAAGATATATATAGTGCAAGTGACATTGCAGCAAAGGTAAGGATCCCTTGTTTTAAAAGTTAAATGTTTTTTTGGTCTTAATATATTAAAAGTTGTTAAATGTATTTTGAAATTTTTATATTTTGAAATTTTTAAATAATTAAATGGCGTTAAACATATTAAAATATAAGAATATGAAATTTTTGATCCATAAAATATTTGGAAAATTGGTAAATAGTTTAATTTATAAGTTGTTTACTGTTTTTCATTTAGCATAAAATTTTTTAACGAGTAAAATTTATTTTCATAAAAATTTTAACACGCAAGGTCTTTTTAAGACAAAAATATCATATAACAGATAAATTTATCTTAGAATAAAGATAAATTTATCTATTTTTTTATTAAATGCACATATAAAGAATACCGATAAATTTATCTATTTTTTTAAAAATACGTATAAAGAATATATATAATTTATTCGTATCTTTTCAAAATATATATAAAGAATAAGAATAAATTTATCTGTCTTTTATTGGAAGTACGTATAAAGAATAAAAATAATTTTATCTATTTTATTAAAAATACGCATAAAAAATATAAATAAATTTATCTTATTGAAAATACGTATAAAGAATTCAAATAAATTTATCTATTTGTATTATCTGTTTGCATATAAATAAAAAATAAATATCAAATAAATAAATTTATCTATTTATTATATAATTTATCTATTTGTAGAATATTTTTGAAAAAAATTATATAATTAAATTTTATATATTAAAATTTTTATTAATAAATTTTATATATTAAAATTTATTTTTTTAAATAAATTTATACATACATTTGCCGAGAAGACCACTGCATCAACTCGTGTCCTTCTTTAGGTTGTTCATCATGCCCTACTATGTACACTAGTTAGATTCAGTCATAATGTATGTATTTATTATTATAAAATAGTAATGCTAAATATATTTTATGTTTTTTTTTTTTACATAGGTCTGATTTGGATAATTTATTTATTTACTTATTTATTTATTGATAAATAAGTAAAAATATAAATAAATAATATTATTTGGTTCAATTGATTTATTTGCTTATTTATTTCGTTTGAGATGATATTTGCTTATTTGTTTATTTTGATTTATTTTAATTTATTTATTTATTAATTTATTTATTTATTGATAAATTAAATAAAATTACTTATTTAACTATTTAAAAGTTAAATAAATTAATAAATCATATATCCAAACGGAATCATAAACAATTTATAATTTATGTGAGTAGGGAGTAAATTAAATAAATGAGATGTGTATAATTTTATTTTTTAATAATTTAAGTACTATTTGTTATTTTTTTTAATTTAAATTTTTGCATATTTTCAGATCTAACTTGATGGTCAAACATGACATGACCATGCTCTGTATTACGCAATTGGATTGATATGACATTAATATCTTGTTTTCTTAAATGTTTAATATCGTTGGTTTTTAATTATTAATTTTTAGAATATATATAATTTTTTCAATTAAAACCAATTTTGATGGGCGTTCTATTTCAAGACTAATCTAATCAAATTACTCGGTCAAGATTTATGTAAAAAAATTATTTATATAACATTACTCTTTTAAGATTTCTTCCAGTCCGTGTGAGGTGATAGGAGAAAGAAAGCTGCTAACTCAAAACTAGACAAAATGGCCCTGTCTCTGTGCCCCAAACAAAAAAAAAAAAGTCATAATGGTCTTATTTGGAAGAATTATTTATTTATATATTTAATTTTATTTATTTTTATTTTTATTGAATTTTTTTATTATTTAATCGAATTATTATATTTTTTGACTCATCTTATCGAGACGAATTAAAAAAATAAATTTTTTTATTAAAATAAAAAAAAAATTAAAAAAATTAAAAAAAATAAAAATAAGTTAATAATTTAAATTTTATGTTACTTATTTTTATCTTTTTGATTAATTTTTTTGTACTATTCGGATAATCTCATTGACACGATTTGGATAAATAAAAAAAAATTTAATTAAAAAATAAAAATAAACAAATTTCTTAATATTTAACCCGCTTATATATGTTTGGTGACAGACTTGCCTCCGTACCAAACCAACCCATGGGAGCATAAAACATTACTATTTTAAAAACTGGCCCAAAAAAAGTAATTTATTGGAGATGGGAAGGGTGGTTACTATCTTAGAATAATTATTCGGTCAAGTTTACATGGTGCTCTTATTTAATATAATAATAATAAAATTTAATATCTGTGTATAATAACTTATCTTTATTAGATAATTATGGGATAAAATATGACCCACATTGTATAATTTACGATTATTTATTTATAAAAAATATTACATGATATTGCCTACAGGTATTCCAAGAATATTTAATAATTTTCTACTAACTTACTGTACAGGTATGGATATTTTTGTCCCATCCTCACCTGTGCTCACTATTCTTTTAACATATTTATTTATTATAGTGTTTAAAATCCTATCTCTTATCATCCGTCTCAAGCTTAAAAAAAAAAAGTAAAATTATTCACTAGATAGTTAATAGTCAACGAGTCAAAAAAATTCGTCAGATCTTTATAAATATGAATCAAATAATTTATACATTAATGCTAAAATAGCCTCCCTAAATGACGCATTGCGCTTGCCTTTGGACGTTTTAAAAAATAGGCAAAAGACGCCACATTGGTGCCCAAGTGCGGTGAAAAATGAGTAAGAGTTCATGTGTTTTCCTGAACGAGCACATATAAAGAAGTTAGCCCAAGATTATAATCTTAGATTAGCAACTTGAAATATAAGAATCTTAACAAAGATTATAATCTTAGATTAGCAACTTGAAATATAAGAATCTTAACATGTAAAATAATAAAATTAGTTGATATTCTGATTACAAAAAAAATATTATAGCGTGGAGACTAAATAGGTAGGAGAGAAATAAAAAAAAGGAAGGGTAATGGTATAAAATCTATTATACTGAAAAAGAGAGAGATAAAAATAATGTAAGAATAATAGTAGCTAAACATTTTTAATAAATATAGTAACAATCACACGAAATTAAAATAGAATAATTTTAATTAAACATGTAATTGAAAAAGATAGTTAATGTGATTAGTGGCTATACACCACATGTAAGAATGAAAACCATACTAAGGAACAATTTTTGGATCAAGTGGATGAAATAGTCTAAGAAAGACTAGTGGGATAAAAGATAATTATATGTAAAAATTTCAATAGGCATGTAAAAAATAAGAGAAAAAGATATAAGAAAATTCACGAACAATTTGATTTTAGTGATTGAACTAAAGTCGGAGAGGGTGTCCTAAATTTTGCACTAGCATTTGATTTTATATTAACCAACACTTTTATTAAAATGATATAAGAATACTTGATAACTTTTAAGAGTCAGTTTTATAAAAGTTAAATAAGTTATTTCCTTATTAGAAATGTAAATTGCCTAATGTGTAAAAAATTGCAAGGTCATTTATGCATAGAGCTAACATCACAATATAAATTTATAGTACTAAATATTTACATTAAGGGAGAATATAAAGTGACAAGAGATATTAGAATTGGTAAAATCTTAAACATGACGACTTAAAAAGATTTAAGAACAAAATGTGTAAAAAAGTAAGTTGGAATTTGAAAAAAAATATTATACTATATGAAGTACAATGACAAAACATATTAAAAGAATATCAAAAATATTTCTTGAAAATATATTTGAAAGATACTAATACTATATGGAGTACAATGACAGAATATATTAAAAAGATATTAAAAAATTTCTTTGAAAAGAAAATGTTATATAAATAAGAAAACTTAGTGACAGAATGACGAGGTCCAAATCATAGTAAAAATAAAAAAAATTATTTCAAAAGGTGGTAAAATGATAAAAATAAAAACAATTTTAAAAAATATAAACTAACTTGTAAGGAGTTAAGAGAATGGTTAAAGATGTTAAATTAAATTTTTTTGATGATTTTTATACCAGATTAGATAGTAAAGAAAGATAAAAGAATATCTATAAACTTGTTAAGTGAAGAGAAAGTAGAAGAGACTTTACTCAAGTTCAAAATAAAAAAAAAATGAGTATTCAAGAGTGTTAGTGAAAGATGATGGTAGATAAAAAATTAATTTTAAGAAATCATTAAACAAAAAAACATGTAGAAAGATTCGGGACGAGAGGAATCTATTAACTCGAATGTAATTAGAGAAAATAAGTTCTATTACATAATAAGAATACTTGAAGTAAAAACTATAATGAGGAAAATAAAATCAAGTAAGGTTTTAGGACTAGATGGTATCTCTATGGAGGTGTGAAAATGCCTAGGTCACGTGAGAGTGTTTCAGTTAACATAAAATCATAATGATTAGACCAAAGTCTGAAGAAATAGGGGTATTCTAATACCTATATATAAAAATAAAGAAATTATTTAAAATTGTAGCGACTATAGAGGTATTAAATTGATGAGTCAAATAATGAAACTATATGACATAGTGATTAAGGATCATCTAAGATTAACAACATAGGGTTATAGAATTATTTTGGTATTATGTCTGGTACGTAGATCAATTATAGAAGCAATTCATCTACTGAGGATATTAATAGAGAAGTATAAAAACAGATAGATCTTCATATGATTTTGGTAAACTTAGAAAAGACATATAATAGAGTATTTAAAGATATCATAGAGTGGGCATTGGAGATATAAAAAAAAGTGATAAATGGGCACATTAATGTGAGAAGAAACATATATAAGGAATTGCCATGACAATTAGATTATCCGCATAAGAAATAAGTAAATTTTCAGTTACGGTAGGATTACGCCAATGATCAATTTTGAGTTCTTATCTATTTACCTTAGTTATAGATGAACTAATTAAACACAATCAAAATGATATTTCATGATGTATATTGTTCGTTGATAATATTGTCTTAGTACATGAGTTTAGGAGCTGAGTTAACACTAAATTAGAAATGTGAAGAGAAATTTTAAACTCAAAATAATTTTGAGTAAGTTGGAACAAAACTAAATATATATAATGTAATTTTAACAGTAATAGGAGTATTAATAGTAAAGAAGTAAAAATTCAAAATCAAGAATTACCTAAGAGTAAATTATTTCGTTATTTATGACCAATTATTAACAAAGATTGAGAGATTGTAAATAATGCAACCTATAGAATTAAAGTTAGTTGGCTCAAGTTGATGAGTGCTTTCGACGTTCTATATAATCGAAGAATACTTACAAGATTAAAAGAAATTTTTTATTTAGAACAACTATTAGACCCGCGATTATATATGGAATAAAATGTTAAGTTGCTAAAAAAAATCATATAAATAAGATGAGTGTTGCTGAAATGAGAATATTAAGGTGGATATGTGTTAAGATTAGAAAATATAAAATTAAAAATAAAAATATTTATGAAATAGTAGAGATCGAACCAGTTGAGAACAAGTTGAGAGAAAATAGACTAAGACAGTTTAGACATATACAACGTATACCAGTTGATATAGTAGTAAAGAAAAACGGTAAGATAGTGAGTAATGAAAATACTAGAGAAATGGTAGATTTAATTGACATTGGATGCCGTATTAAGAAAAAGTAAACTTGTTATTAAAATATCGTATCGTGCCGTGTTCGTATTGAATCATATTGTGTTCGTGTCAAAAATATCTCAACTATAATATTATCTATTTAACTAAACATGTTCTTTATCCTGGCACTAAGACTACATGGTTATAAACGAGTTAAACTATTTGCAACCTGTTTAATAACTCATTTAGCAACTTATTTAATAACAAGTTTACTTTTTCAATTTTATACATATTTCAATAAT
>JAOTRH010000024.1:6670059-6690857 GCA_034768845.1 Heliamphora exappendiculata | reverse complement strand
GAATACGTCCGGAAGTATTCTGAATAGTGGAAATACTCAAGGGAGATCTTGAGGAGTGGATGTAGGTTAGGATAAAGCCGAACCAGTATAAATCCCTGGTGTCTGGTTCTATTTCTCTATTCCTAATATTTTAATATTTGTTTTGATTATATACTTGCATACCTTGCTTTATTGCAAATTAAAAGATTTCTGAAAAAGGTTTCAAATTTCTTTTTTTTAAGAAAAGACCTAATTCACCCCTCCTTTTGGGTTGCTAGATCTAACAAGTTATTTTCATGTTCTTCGAGTTTAACACTAAATCAACTTGTTTATTAAACGTGGTATCAGAGTTGTGTCATTTTTAACTTTGCATTCAAAAGTAGTCGACCCTAACTCTCTAATTTCATTTTTAAGCTTCCTCGATGGTTGAGCGTCGAACCCATTTGCTTTCCCATGAGAAACTTGATTAGTATTTTTTTTCTTTCCTCATATCAATCCATTCCTCATTTGAGTTTTTGTTGTCATTCACGTCTTTTCTCTTTCAAATTTGTTTAGAAATTGTTACGCCCTCTTGCGCATTCACACAATTATTAAGATTGTTACCAAATATATTACATTTGGTACATCTTAAAAGAACTTAAGAAGCTTTCCCCTGAATAACATAAGGATCTTCATATCCTAAATTTATAAAAAAATAATTTCAGAATCTCTTTGTTTGCTTGTACCTCAATGCAAATTCGAGCAAATGTGTTACTATTTCGAGAGTGCGTCAGATCATACACATACAAAGGTTTTCCATGAATACTTACCAAGTATCCTATCCCCTATTCTGTCTACAATTCAAGAGGAATATTATATAAATTTACCCACAATGGACATTTGAAAACCTCTTTTGGAGAGCGATATACCCGACTCCCATTTTTCAGCACAACATATCATCCTCTATAATTGTATGGACTATTCTCAAGAATCTCATCAAGAACCTCGTTATTTTTAAATTTAAAGATAAAATATCCATTTTCAATAGATATTACATATTCAATAGTATTTTTTCATATTATTTCTGACCAAGTTTTAATATAATGGAAAAACACTCTTTTATCAAATAAATAACAAACCAAATCATAATCTCAAAGAGAAAGGCCTAGCTTAGATATATCCAAAGAAATAGCATATATGCCCTCTACTATAAGGTCTACATCATACTTTTTGATTCAATATCTTGATTTAGTAGTTGGTCATTTTTCACAAACAATAGATAACCAAGAGGAAGGCACAGTATCTTTAACCAAAGTTACTCCACACTTATTAGGTTCTTAGGGGGAAATGATTTAGCGGAGTACAATTCTCCCCATTCTTCACACTGCTACTTTTATCTATCAATACTTCACTGGCATCAAGACCAAGCAAATGAATGTCTCTATCTTGGTCAAGAGAAGAAATCTTAGAAGAATGTACAAAAAGACTTTATTCTTCCGAAGAATTGTTTACCATAAATTCATCTATAGTAGTTTTATTACTAGTACCCAAAATCGGCCATTCTTTTGCATTAATCAAAGTTCTAATGGGCGTGTTTCAAGCATTGAATTTCTCGACATTATTATCTAACTGCGGGGAGCTTGAGATTCCGCACGAACAAGTACCCATACAAATACAGTTATTTTCAACATCCACTTCATCTGACTGGCTTAGGCACTTTGGTGACATACCTTTGTTAACAACATAAATAGAATTTGATTTGAGCAATGAAATAGTAAAATTTTCATCTGATAAGGATTTTAGAGGGTCTCGACGACGGGAAGAGCGACGAAGAGATATATCTCTTACTTCATCTTCCACTTGTTCATGAAAATCTCTTAAGGAGATTCTTTTGGATGAACTTTTTGATTTCTTTGAAGAGTTCTTCTTTATTAAAATCACTCAATATAGCAAAACAATTCAAAAAAAGTATAAACAAAAGGATTGTGCATACCAGGCCCCAAAATATTAGGGTTTTGAGCCGCTAAACCCTAGAAAAGGCAAAGCAAATGCTCTTCGTGTTTGATGCTTTTGTCGCTCCGTTGGTGCTCTCTCTATATTCTCCTGCCGAACAACTCAGAGAGATAAGAGAAGATGATGTCGGATTCGACGGCAAAAATCACGAAATCAAGGCTAACTAAAAGTCCAACCTATGCCGACTCTAATCCTCTGTTCTATCTTCTCTCACGCGAAACCCCCATCAAACCTGGCTAAGGTTTTGAACACAGTAACATTCTTTTTTATTTTTCAACTAATATTTGAGCAACATAATGGAGGGCTAAGGTTTTCTCTATTAGTTGCCTTACTAGGTATGTCAACTTTGCAATTTCTTACTACTAGTAATTTGTTCATTCCATTCTCTTGATTCGTGTTTTCTATTTTGAGTGATAACTTCATTTTCGATACGTTAACAAAGTCCAATGGTTGGCACAACGCGTTATTGAGCAATGATTATGTGAAATTAATTTCTTTTTTAACATTTTCAATCAATGCCTTGCCTTAGGGCAAATATCCCGTGAAGTTCATTTTTTCTTTCATTATTAATTCTAGCTTTATTCTCGATGAGATATGCATATGGTTTACGTTGGCATGAATTCATTAATCCACAAAAATGCTTGATCTAATATTAGAAAGCGAATTTGAGAGTTTTCTATTATGTTTAACTTGATATGTATAATAGGTTTGGGTTTTTTTTTTTTTTTTTAATGTTGTAATTCAAACTCATGAAATTATTATTCTCACTATTTTCAATGAGTTGGCAATTTTTTTCTAGTAATTTTTCTTTGCTTGGTTGTTGGGATAGTAGGATAGGAGTCCTTAGAATAAGTTTGGTGTATTTAGCTTTTAATTAAGTTTGACTTTGATGAAAAATTAAATTAATGTAAAACATGATGGCCCAAAGGTGTAATAATCTTAATTAATGAAAACACCAAGTTCTTCTGTTCTAAACCATGCGAAAAGCACAGAAATTCACCGAAAATTATCATATAATGGGCTTTCCAGATTCCAATTTGCTTTAGCTATAGCAAGTAACTCTATTTTCAACAAATGAATTATGTTTGTGCAAATAATGCCAAAGTTTAGGTTTGTCTCATCCTCGCTTTTTCTAAAATCCTTGGTTAAATCCAACACCGGGTGATGTCCTTAATTTTTCAATTAGTTAGCTTTAGATAACTCCTAAAATCGAATGCCCTTTGTTTTTTAATTTGTTTGCTATTTGATAATTCCAAACTATCAGACACATTCTAATCTAATGGTTGGTGAATCTTATTAGTTGTAGACTTTCAAAATTTTGGAATTATGGGAAGGACCTAAGGGTCTATTTGATTAGAAAGAAAAAAAATGCTAAAAAGTGAAAATAATTGAAATTGTAGTGATAGAGCTGCAAGGGTGAAGTTGTAAGAGAGTTATGTTAAATTATGTTTTTCATATATAGTCATTTTTTTTCCTTTTTCTTACACTGTGTTCTTCTGATTGTAGGAGGTGAGCTAATCATATGGAAATTATAGTTTACTGATGATGGTCAAACATGGAAGTTCTCAACATGGTCATATGGGAAGTTCCTAATGTTTAAACCTATTGAGTTTTAGTTACTGGGTTCGTGAAGTTTCTGCTTGATTATGGGTTCAATCTTATTAAGTAGCAAAAGAATGATGAAGTTTTCAGATTAAATTTGAACTCACCTTGAGTTGGAAGTGTTTTTTTACGCACAGATGAATTAGATTTTTTGACGGATCATTTTCACTTAAATCATTTATTAGGTGTTGAAGTATTTGTAAAAAATTATCGATAATTAATAATTTTCCTATTTGCTTGGTATATTTTTTTAGATAGATTATTCTTTAGAGTATAAGGTTTTGAGAGTAGTTATCGAAATGCATTAATGATCTCAAAAAAAAATAATAACTGTGTTTTTAGGCACATGTTATCTCTAGTTTAGCTTGTGTTTAAATTTAATTTTTTTTTAAAAAATTTTGGGTTTTTGATTTTTTTATAAAAAAAATAAATATAAAAAGATGTAAAAAAGAGTATCAATGGATATTGATTATGTTAAGATATACCATTTCCTTAAAAATTTAAATATTGTCTTAAAAAGATATCGATTATGTCGAATTAGTAAACAAATATTTCATATATTTTTTTTCAATGCATGTGACTTAAATTCTGCACATTTTTTTTTCAAAATATTCCTCTGATTTGCATTAAAAACATGTTAGGCTATCTCAAATTAAAAATATATATATTTTTTATTTCAATTTACTTCAGTATCAATGGACGTCCACGTCAAAATATTTAACACATGTCAAGTTTAATTATCTTAATTAAATTTTTAACATTATTTCTTTTTCAAAGCACATCATTAATTTATACCATTTTTATATAAAAATGGTAAGCATGGTTAAAAAACTATTAATAAAGTTGACCTGATATTAATTTACACTGTATAAAATTTAAATATTAATATTCTTATACTTACTAAAGTAACTCATATGATAGTCAATGCATACAAAATCCACATAAAGTTAGTACATCTTTTGATTTTTTTTTGTTCATAATCTTCACCCGATTATTTAATTTTTATTTTTAAACTATATATAATAATTTTATATGAAAATCTTGGTCAAATAGTCCTATTAAAAATCATATTATCTGGAAATTGAACACATAATTTATTCTTATATTTAAGAATTTTAAGCATTTTACACCAAAGTTGTTCAACGAAAATTAATGCATGGAATGTAGATTAAAAAAAAGAGAGAGAAGACAATATCAGCTAACCCAATAATTTTGTGAAAATCATTGTTTGAAATATTTAAAAAAACAATTATTGTTTTTAATTTAACGTATTTAATTGGCCGATGTCACAAAAAAACAATTTAATTTGGTTAAAAAACAATTTAACGTATTTAATTTGGTCAATATTTGAAAAATATGTTTAATGAAAAAAATCAAAGAAATTGTCATTATGAATGGTCTCTAACTCTGCACCTCTCTATCATTTTCTCATTCTCATATCATATCTCTCTCACACGTACATATTCTTATCCGTCATGAGAATGATAAAAAGTGTGGATAATTAAGTAAAAGAGTTGGGTGAATGTGTGCTAATGTGTAATTTTAAAATTAATTTTCGAGTTAATTTTTTGAAAGTCAAATTTGGTCTAATGATATAAAATATTTTACAAAAAAAAATATTTTGCATAGGTATTATTAACCAAATAATAAAAAATTAGTAAAATATTTTACGTCGAAACAAACGGAGCCTATATGTCTTGAATATTTTACTAGCTAAAAAATTAAACCAACTAATTATTTAAAATAAATCTGCTCAAAAAACTGGCTTCAAAAAACAAACCGAACATACTTGTAAATTTTGCAAAACGGTTCTAGATTATAAATTAATTAAACATAATAAAAAAAATTAAATTAATCTTGGCTTTTTATGTGTAATTTAGTGAACTAAATTTATCAAGGAAATTTGTATCAAATTTGGATATGATCAATTCTTATGCTTAAGGAATTTAAAGAATTTTTTAAAAATATTTATTTCTTAAGATTTTTTAATATCAAAATGTCCCTTGGCTAAAGAGGAAGTCTAGAAGAACAGCATCTTGGATTATTTGCGTCCCGTGCTCTCTCTCTCCTACCAATTTCTAGAAGAAATCCATGAAACATTGGTCAAAGATCCCATGTTTGGGAACTCAAACAAATGGATTTTCGTACAAACATTAATCCCATGTTTGGGATCTCATTTTTAAAAAGTTTATTTTTTTAAAATAAAAGTGAAAGAAAAAATAAATTAAGTTATTTGAAATAATTTATTCAAAGTAGCTTTTTTCTATTTTGCTTTTTATTAAAATGCCTAACATGTCTATATTTTTTGCTTTATTTTTTGCTTTTAAATTTGTAGTATTTGACATAATGATGTCTTTTATGTTTTTCCATAGTAAAATTAACTTTTTAAATGAGAATATTTTTGTCATTTCATTCAAAAAAATTAAAGTGCAAAATGTTCATAGTTTTTTTTTTTTAAGTAAAAAACTTAGTAGGTGTCTTAGAAATACTAAACAATATAATTTAAAAGTTATGTTTTTTACAAAAAGAAAAATTAATTTTTTATTCGGTGTGTATTTTGTATTCAGCAAGACCATATGATTAGAATTTTATTACATATGTTTAAATTGTGCTGTAGTCATGAATTTATAAGAATCTAATATGTGTAGAGTTTTATAATTTTATAGAGGTTCAAGTTTTTAAAACTTATTTATAAATAAAAATTTTATAATTTTAATAAAATTATGTAGAGAGTTGAATAAAAAACGTAGAGATAAAAGAAAAAACAAAAAAATACTGTGCACACCAGGTTAATATTTGAGAGAGAAAATAAGATTAATTTCAATGTTCGGATTTTTGGTATCGAGTTTTTTTAGTATATTTGGTTTCATATTATACACTATTCGGCCTCGTTAGATGCTAGGTATAGAATGTGTGATTGGATTGCTAATCCTCTAGAGCTATTAATACTTTGTTTGATTGTTTTAAAATAAATTAGACTAATAGTTTGTTTAGATTATTAATCTCACCAAAATAATTATTACTAATATCCATCAAAGGTGGGTATTTGTAATTCAATCCACTTGAATCGGTAATAAAAGGACATTATTGCCCTTACCTTTTTCATAATTGCAATAATTTAGAAGAATGTACTTATTTAATGCATGTAGGGATAAAATTAAATAATTGTAAATTTAATCCAATTTCATTTGTAAAAATTAAACAAGTCATAATTTAATTTATTGTTTAATCCAAAGGTATGAATTATAGATTGTAGTAACGGTTTTAGCTTACAAGTAAAGAATTTGACATAACGTGAGTACTTAGCATTTGAAATTAATAGTTTATAAATTGTAGTTTTATAACAGAAATTATAAATATTTGATAAATAAACTAGTTTGTAGTTAAAATATAAAAAAAATGTAAAATTTTATAACAGAAGTTATGAGTGTTTAACAATATCAATTTTAAGTTTTTAGAAGTTCTAGATGGACTTCTAAAACAAGAGCCTCATCAATTTTTATGGACATTTTTTTTAAATAATTAGCTTAAAAAAGAAAATTATTACATGGATTTAAGAAGACGTAATTTGTTGTGATATTTTTTTTATGCATTTTTGGTTTTTTTATTACTTTTTTTATGTGAAGTGCGCAAGATTTTGAACATATTTAATAGCATGTGTTTTGGAGGTAAGTTTTATTTTTAAATTGTTATTTGGCCAAAAGAAAAAAAAAGAATTTGACTTTTTCTATAACTAAATAACTATTTTATATTTTAATTTTTTTTATAATTTCAAAGAAACTCCTCAATAATCTAAATTTATAAATACTAAGAAAATAAAATAATTTCATCAGTTATCACTTAAAATTATTCTTCTTACATTTTATTCAATAATATTATGCAAACAATAAATAAATTTGGAAAATAACAATCTAGTATTTTTAACTAATTTAGTACTTTTACTATTTTTTTAAAAAAAAATTTGGTAAATTCTTTTGGAGGACTAGACCTAATTTGGGATATGTACTAATAAAATAATTTTATTTTTAAATTTGGTATTAAAAGATTAACTTAATTAGATTTTTATAAAATTAAAATTAAAGTAATTAAGGATCCTTTATTTAATTGAGGCTTAGTTAAAAAAAATATTTTTAAACTTAGTAGAAGGACTTCATCTAGGAGCCCCATTTTTTGAACAAATTTAGGGGTCCTAGGTGGCCTTACGGCCTATGCTTAGAGTCAATTTTAGTGTTTAAGTAAATTATAATTTATTATTAAAATTATTAATAAAAAATTAAAAATAAGTTCGAGAAGCAATACCAAACAACCCAAATAAACTAAATATATTGAAGTGGGTAACATGTGACGCTGCTGTGATACCTAGAATATTTATATGTATTTCTTAAAACTTATCTAGTAAATATTATTATTTGAATTTTGATTTTAAATTTGTATATTTATTTCCACAATTATTAAAAATTACTCTCCATCATACTCACTGACCTCTTTCTTACCCACTATTTAAGATCATTCAAAGATTGCCATGCTATGAAACTTTTAAATTTTTTTATTTATCCAAATAATATAAAGATGTGTATTTTGTAAGAAAAATACTTTTGAGAAGTATAAATACTCAATAATATTTTCAAAAGACTTTGTAAGCAAAATATTTTTGAAAAACATATACGGGATAGAATTTTAAAAAGAGTGAGCATCATGTTAACTTTGCCTCTATATAATAGTATTATGGTCTCTTTGGGGTTTTTTTGTTCGTCTTACTTTTTCGATCGTCTAATGAAAAGAATTGAAATAATTTAATAAAACGATAAATTTTTAATGCTTTGATTTCAACTGATTATTTTAGTTTTTTTTAATTATACAAATGACAATTGTCGAAAGTCTACAGATGAATAAAAGTAAAATAATGAAAATTTTTCATCAATCTTCTTTTAACTTTTGAAAAGAATATTCTTTTGTTTGAAGAATTTTTAGAGTCAAAATCATTTGATACCCATCCAAAACGAGATTGACGGATTTCTTATAAGTCTTATAACATAAAATTGATAAAGTTTTTCAACGATATTTCACATATTAATAAAAGAAAATCATTGACACTGGGGATAAAAATATTGAGACCTATTTTAATAAAATATTATACCCTACGTTTGGTAACGTTTATTATTTTTTATTTTTTATTTACGAAAAATAAAAAACATATTTTTGTTTATATTTATAAAAACATAAAAACAAAAACATGTTTGGTAACATAAATATTTGAAAAGTTGTAGTTGAAGGTTACAGATGAATTCAATTAAAATTTATTTACAAAACAAGTGAAAAATATATTTTTTCTGTTTATTAAAATTTTGTAAATTTTAAAAACTGTTTACAGTTTTTTAAAAATAAAATTAATTACCAAACATGTTTTCGTTTACAGTTTACGAAAAACTTAAAAAAAAAAAATAAATAAAAAACATAAACGTTACCAAACGGCACCTTAGTAATTATGTTGTTGTGTATTTTTTTGATTTATTTTTTATTTATTTTTTGATTATTTAAAACTTGTTGACAATAATCTTATAATTTTTCATACTATTTTGATAAGAGAAATTGAAGAAATAAAAAATACTTGATTAAAAGATAAAAAATTAAAACAATATAGGTGGTGCTTGACATTGTTGAAACTAGTAATTTATAGATTGTAACTTGCAACATAAGTTATAAGTATTTGATAAATATTATAACTTGTAATTACAATAAAAATAATAATTAAAATTTGTAAAAAAAATTATTACTATTTAATAAAAATTATAATTTATAACTAAAATTAATAATAAAAAATTAAAAATTGCTAACAGTATTTTTGCCAAACAACTCCTACAATCACATAACTAGCTCTTCTCAACATAAAATTATTAAGTACTTCGAGACTATACTGTGATATTTATAAATAAAAATATATAATGCATATTAAGTATATTACTTTTATCTCTTATAATATTTTTATACCAAATATTTCGGCTATATAATTAAATAAAACTATATATATATATATATATATATATATATATATAGTGCTACGGACGTATCCAATAATTACTCGTGTCAACAAGTCGTTGTGGGCGTTTTTTTGACTGATCGGTCGTTCAAAACACGTAAACAAACACAAAAACAACGAAACAAAATTTTATGAAAATAACAATTTTTCATAACACAAAAATCAGAAAACGTCTTCGATTTTTCTTTCCTTTCCCCTTCCCTGCAACAATTGTCTCTTGAACCAGAGGCAGAGACTCTCTCTCTCTCCTCTGTTTCTCTGTTCCATGGGTAAGAAGGGAGATGGAGGGGATGGGGATATGGGCTGGGATGGGGTTATTGAGGGTATGCCTCTGTTTGCAAAGGAGTTGATTGCCGGTGGTGTCGCCGGTGGGTTTGCAAAGACCGTCGTAGCACCGCTTGAGCGGGTCAAGATCTTGTTTCAGGTACAATTATATAATCTACTTGACCATATATGATTCTTTATCATTTTAAGCTTCTTGATTTGCTCTTTTTCATTGTTTTTTTGTCCTTTTGTTCTAATTGAGGATAATTGGTTTTAGTTGTAGCTCAATTTAGATTGTGGGTGTTGATCAAGTATGATGTGGTGTTGGGTATTGTTCAGATTTGTGTGGAATTTTTTATTATATGAACTTTGCACTGAGGATACTTTAGGTTTTCAATAAAGTGCATTTTCTAAGTTTCATGATTCCATTACCCAAGAATCTTTTCTGAGAGGTGATATTATGATCCATCACATTGCCGAGATTTGAGGGAATCAAGCTGAATGTACTCGAACAGTACATCAAGATCCATTCTACTGCGAGGAACCCGTTTATAACAACCCAACCTATAGAAAGGGCATCACCACCCTATACTTAGGTTAGAGCTGTGAGGCTTACCTTCTTTTTATTAAAAAACGAGAAGGGCTTTTTCAGATGGTGCACAGGAGCACAAGCTTTACTTTACTAGTAGGGGTCCCGTGGTCGCTATGCCCCCACATTTCACAGCCCTTTTTCTTATAGTGTTCCGACCTGAATTAATAGCCTCTAGCTAGTTCAGAATAAGATGGTTGCGCTCTAGTTCACCCAAGAATGGGACAGAAATGGTCAGCCAACCTACTCATTCTGATCTTGAACGCAGTTCATTAAAATCCTGAAGCACCTCCACAAGTGCTATTGTGAGTTCGCCTGCGGTGCGGTAAGGCACAACCCTGTTGTGCCAGCAATGATCAAAATTAAAGATATACAAAAAAGTTAAATACAAGTTAAAAAAGACTCAACAAGATGGTGGTAGGACAAGCCATTAACAAAATGAGATATGCTTAAGACTTGAAGTACTCTCTCACAATATGAGAGGCTACACAAATCCAATGCAACATAAACCCGAAAGGAAGAGACCGCAACTGCAATGTCTACTATATTTTAGAAGGCTTGAGGCAAGATTTCTTAAGCTTGTTATAGAGGTTAGTTTCTTTCTCTTTAGCAAGCCTAAGATTTTCAATTTTCTTATGTGGAAGGACTATTTATAGCTTGTTGATGCACCAGTACATACCCTAGTTTCTGATGGCAGAGGGAAAGGTATCGGTTGGGTTTCATATCCAACTATTGGCACGGGTTTCTTTCCTCTGGTTATGGGAAGTTAAAATAAGTCCCAAGACATTAATCTGAGAAATCCAATGAAATGAGGGAAAATGATCTCTCGTTTAACCAAGTCTGTTAGCTATATATCAATAGAAAAATATAGTGTGTAATTTGATGTAATTGGTGAAATACAATTTTTTGTGCTGTGAATTGCGGGTTCCAGTTATTTATTGTGGAATAATCTGCTAGCAGGCTACTGCAAGTTGATGTACTTGGTGAAATACATGTCAAGTGAGCTCAAATTGAAGATTTTTATAGAGGAAGATGTCACTTTTCTTTACTTCTTGTGGTTGTTTGTAATCAAGCCAAGGGCCAAGGGTAAGCGCGATACGGCCATATGGGTTGATGCATGTGCTGATGTTCAATGGATATGAGAAGCATGCACAAGTGAATCAGAACAAGACCACACTTGAGAAAAATTGTTCATTGCCAAATGTGGATTGCAATCAGAAATTGAATTGACCCACATTTCGATTTACGCTTTCATTTTATATATGGTTGGTAGCATGGCGTGACCGAGTTCTGATTTCTTCTGAAACTATATTATCCTTTCTTAGATTAAGCACGAGAGAGACTACCGTAATAACCATATTGTGTGCAAATTCTGACTAAACATAACAAGGCAATGGCAGAAGAAAACTTTTCAAAGACTTGAATCTGTTAATTGAAACTAGGACAAGTTAACCCTATGCCTATGTACCAGCATCCTTTGTTTTTTAGAACAAAATATCTGCCAATATATGATATAAAATATGATTTTGATGACTGGATGCAATCATCATTTCTCTCATTAGGCTGGTGGATCATTTATGATGTTGGATCAGGAATGTATAATCAATCCTTTATTTGGAATTATGAACTTTTTATCTGTAAGCTACCATTTGAATTGGATTTTTTATTGACATTGAATAAGAAATTGAAGTTGGAAGAGAAACTCATTTTTTATTTTAGTTTTTCCTTTTTTCTTGTTTCAGACCAGAAGAGCAGAATTTCAGAGTGTAGGGCTATTGGGATCGTTCAAGAAGATCATGAGAACAGAAGGGGTGCTGGGCTTTTACAGGTGGAAATTGTTTGGAACCACTTAGTTATGTAAATTTGGTTCTTTTTTCTTTTTCATTTTCTTTTGTTCTCTCGATTGTATTTATGCATACGGAGGAATTTATCTTCAGAGGGAATGGAGCCAGTGTTGCTCGAATCGTTCCTTATGCGGCATTGCATTACATGGCTTATGAGCAGTATCGTCGATGGATTATACAGACTTTTCCTGATAATGGAAGGGGTCCCGTTCTTGATCTCATGGCAGGATCATTAGCTGGAGGCACTGCTGTGCTGTTTACTTATCCTCTTGATTTAGTTCGGACAAAGTTGGCCTATCAGGTAAAAAAACACTTGCACAAATTTGCTCATTCTTTTGCTTTCTACTGCGGATTTTGTATATGAGACTAGTTTGAAGTTTAACAGTTTAAAAGACTGATTTTTATAGGGTAATGCAGGTTGTGGGATCATCAAAGTTAAATATTAAAGGGCTACTTCACAGTGAAGAAGTTTATAAAGGAATTCTAGATTGTTTTTCCAAGACGTACAAAGAGGCCGGGATAAGAGGCCTTTATCGGGGTGTAGGTATGTCTTTTAAGTGCCGTGCTTCTGTGGTTCCTATTAGATCCTCTCGGTTCTGACTTCTGATTAGGTCCATTTTAACACGTTAATGATGCAGCTCCATCGCTCTGTGGAATCTTTCCTTACGCTGGTTTGAAGTTTTACTTCTATGAGGAAATGAAAACCCATGTTCCTGATGAACACAAGAAAGATATCTCGGTGAAGCTTGTATGTGGATCCATAGCTGGTTTATTGGGTCAGACTTTTACATACCCTCTTGATGTCGTTAGGAGGCAAATGCAGGTCCTCTCTCTCTCTCTCTCTCTCTCTCTCTGAGCGTGTATTTCTACTTAGATCGATGAAGAGAATGAAAAAGAAAACCATCCTGACAGGTCCAACGACTCTCGGCATCTAACCGTGGAGATCTAAAAGGGATAATGGAAAGCCTCATTATGATCGTCCAAAGCCAAGGATTGAAGCAATTGTTTTCGGGGCTCAGCATCAACTACCTGAAGGTGAGGGATACCGATTCGTTTAACTTTCCGGACCAAATTCCCTTCTTCTTGTCTGTGGTTTTGCAATGTTTTAATTTTTTGATTGTTGAAGTTCAGGTTGTACCCTCAGTTGCAATTGGGTTTACCGTGTATGATGTTATGAAATCGATCCTGAGGGTTCCGTCACGAGACGAAGCTGTTGTAGAGTTGGTAACCAACAAAAGAACAAGTCTTGGACACATAAATCAAACACAGAACTAATCACAGAAACAATATTCATAGATGTGACGTTTTAGAAGTAGATTCCAACACCAAATCTTATGAAATCTTGGCCATTTATGTAACTTCTGTGATTGATTTCTGGATCTCAAACATTATTGTTGTAGTAACAACCCCATTTTCAGAACTCTTGTTCAAGGGGCAATTCTTACGCAGTTATTGATCGGGTGTGCTTTGCCTTCTCCATTATTTTCTGAAGGCTGTCTTGTACCCCTTTGGTTGAACCCAATTAATAAGGTATACACCATTTATTCAAGCTTTACCATAGCAGGATTCTCTCTCTCTCTCTCTCTCTCTCTCTCTCAATGTATTTCAAACATGACAGGAGCAATTGCAGTGTGTAGATATGTAATGATTAGCTCTACAATTGAAATAATGAAAATACTCTGTCGTAGAGCTTCGCTAGCAGTGTTGAGCTTTGATTTTTTATAATAGTACTATCAATATCTAAGGGAGTGAGAAATTGATTAAAGAGTATTTCAATATGAGCGAAAACATTTAATTGGACATCAAAAAAGTCAAGGATCAGAACTTGGCCAGTAGTGGGGTGGAAGCAACCGAGCTAGGAGAATCACAACTGGAGGATGGGAGACTTCCCCTTTATATATATATTAAAAAATGATTTTTTGAAAAGAGTACTGTGTTGCTCCTAAAGCTTTGTTTCAATAATGTTGAGTTATCCATAATACGAGCAACAACCCTGTAAGAGAACAAGAGTTAATAGGAAGTTATTATTGAGCATTGTTTGGGATCAAGAAGAAGACTCAGATTCCTACCGGATTTAAAAATAAAAAAAAGTTTCCTCATGAATTTGGTTGACCATCTATGAAGTATGAGTACTTTAAAAATTTGTTATACCTGTATTGAGTGTAGGTATGTCCTGAAAAAATATGTATCGAGTATGCCGAAAAAAGTATAGGGCATTTGTCCAATTGTTAGGTATTGAGCATTTGTCTAATTGTTAGGTATGCGCTGGTATATTTTTGGTATCTAAATAAATTTGCTGGGATTTAAATAAAGTTTATAAAAAATAAAAGAATATCATAGTTGGGGTGTTTACAAAATTATTGTTAGTAATTTTTAAATTTTTGTTATTAAATTTAATTATAAGTTATAATTTCTATTCTAAGTTATAATTATTTTTTTTTCTATTTTACGTACAAGTTATAATATTTATAAAACATTTACAATTTATACTATAAAATTTAATTTATAAGCTACTAATTTTAGTAATAACACGCACCTTCAATAAATAATATGTTCTTTTTTTAGATAACAAAAGATTGAGGATTAAAAAGATAATTTAAAATTTTTAATTCAATAAAAATATTAAAAATTTAAATATTTTTAAATTATTTTTTAAAAAATTTATAACAATAAAAAAAATTACTTTCAACTTAATACAATTACTATAGTAATTGTTGTATAACTCAACAAGCGTTATCATTTGCGATCCAAACTAACGACCATATTATAAATAATAATAAATAAATAAAAATTTAACTGGATGTTAAAAGTAGTATAATCAATCGTACCAATGTACTTGTTTTATACCATACTCATTTCCAAGCCCGTACTTCATAATTGAGCATCTACAAAGATTTCAGACAACCTGATTGCAAATTCACTTACGGAAGGAACGGAAAATAACAAATGGCGTGAATTCATTAATTTGATTAGACGTGAATCGAAATTATTTAAAATATTAATTTGACTAGACGTGATGTGATTTAAAAATTATTATATTTAATAACTAATTAATTTAATAAAATGTGAATTAAATATAAAAAAATACTAATTACTGACGATAAATAATGAATATATAATATATAAATATTTATAAAATGATAAATTTTACTTTAAAATATATATTAATATTAAAAAAATTTATCTTTATTATTTTATTAATAAATACATAATAAATAATAATTAGCATAATTCTTAAATATATTTTAAAGAATTATTATATTTGATAACCAGTGTTGATAGGTTTTGGGGTGCTGTAACTACCTCTGTAACTACCTCTGTGAGTTTAAAAATATTTTACTTAGTTTTAAAATTAAATTGGAATCGTTTATTATTATGTTAAATTTATTGAATAAGTAAATTTTATAAAAAAATTAAATCAATCAAACATTGTTAATTATATGATATGAATACATTTGTTTGATAATTTATTCCTAAAATATTATAAGTCAATTAATTTTTTTGAAAGAAATATACTCTGATTAGATAGATAATAATTGTCGATTGTCTTAATTTTTTATAGAGATTACCTACTTGATGAGTTTAACGTAATAAATAATTTTAATTAAATTTTAAAATTTTAAAATAAATAATTTTAAGCTCACATTTCACCTTGATGTGACCTGTCACAATAGGGACTCTATCTTCGTATTGATATCGTTATATCGAGCTAGGTGAACTAAATAACAATGAATTCAGTAATTTAATTAGATATAAATTAAATATAATTTAAAAATTATGCTAATCACTATCCAATAGACAGTGGTTAATAGGATAATAAAGATAAATTTTTTCAATTTCAATACATTTATAGAGGTGGAATCTACTATTTTCACAGATATCAATATACTTTCATAAATATGCATATTTTATATACCTCTTATTCACCGTCCAATAAGCAATAGTTAACATTTTTCTTTAAAAATTTTCATATTTGATAATGAGGATAAAATGATCACATTACCGATCAATTAAGAACATGAATATGAAAGTTAAATCTCAACAACAATCAATGAACACCAAGTAATATTTAAATTATAGAAATAGAACTACTAAGCTCAGGTAAAATATTCAAATCCTATGAATAGAACTAGTAAGATCTAAGTAGAATGTATGCTATCTTAGCTTGTTCAAGCTTTTACCACTTTCATTGTTGGAGTTTTCTACTAGTATATAATATAACCCTTTTATCGCAACATAATTTTGATCACTTTAATCAAGTAATACTGCCAGTGTACTTATATTTCAAATACTTTTTTTTGTTCAAATAAAATTCACAATAAACGTTCTACGTTTGTCATTTTTCTTTTTGCTTCTTCATCGTCACACTTACATATATTTATTATATTAAGGGAGAACATCAACCTGATGTTCTTTAAAATTGAAATTGTATATAATTTATTTATACCCACAATGCCCACTAAAGGTTTTTTTGAAATTTTTTTTACAACTTATTTCATTTTCATATTAAAACTTTGAGGGGCACAAATTTAAAAATCATGCCACTCCACTACTAATTTTTCATAATTAATTCAATTTCTATTTATATTGTAACCAATTCATTTACATTCTCTTAATTCTCTCTCTCTTTGGTTTTTATTAATTTAATATTTTTATTGCCATAAAATTAGAATTGCACAAGAATAAATTGTGCCACGGGACATAAAGCATATTTAAGTACATATCTATGTTCATACATGTACACTGAAATACAATGAAATCAAAAGGATAAATCAAACAATATAGCCCAACCAGTCTGAAATGAACGAGGTGTGATCCATGGACTCCCCAGGCACCTTCTGATGCTTCGCCGGCTCCTTTCCTCCCACCAGGCTCGTCGGGTTTCCCACTGCCGTCGTTCGCAGCGGCACATCGATCAACACAACCGATCCGGTGCCGATCTTCGCTCCTTCCCCGATCCTCATGTTTCCTAGTATTGTTGCCCCGACGCCAATCAAAACCCCGTCGTTGATCTTCGGTTGCCTGTCCCCTCCTTCCTTCCCGGTTCCACCCAACATCACGTGGTGGAGGATCGACACGTTGTTCCCAATCACTACTGTCTCTCACACCACCACCCCCGTCGCATGATCAAACAGTATTCTCTTTTTAATTTTTGCCACCGAATGTATGTCTACGGTGAATATGTCGAAGATTTGAGATTGAGTGCCAGTGCCAGTGCCAGTGGCCTCCGAGACTCGTTCCACAGCTTGTGAGCCACTTGGTGCACCTGAACAAAACAACACAATTTTGTCTATATTGAAAACGCCATCGGTCGATTTCATTCGATTTTGTATTAAATTTAAAAATTGAATTAATTTTGACTAATTCTTATTTTTTACACTTATAACTAAATTAATCATTTTAGTATGATTAAATCAAATCAATAAAAATCGAATTAAATCAATTTGGAACCACAGTTCCTTGTATTTTAAAATTTTTTTTACACGCACGAAAAAATTGCACTCTAGAAATTTTAAAACCTTAAAACAAATGACAAATAAAAATTAACCCCCAACAGTGAAATAAAAGCTTTCCAAAAGCTTGAAATGGTTTTTCAAATTATGTTGAATATATTTTCAAATAAAGGATTTAGATTGACTAAAAAATCAATCTAATGGGCAGAAGGGATTTTAAAACCAAAATGCCTCTCTCAGCAATAAACTTCCCACCCACCAGTGAGCCCTAAATTGAATTCCTCCCTCAAAATATACCCTCTCCCTCTGAGCCTCTATCCTTCTCTTCCTCTATCCTTCTCCACCATCCACCGTCCACCGACTAGGGCTTCGGTATTTTTGGGTTCACCAACAACCGTCCCCTGCTGCAACCATCCACCGCTGTAGCCATCACCGACTTTCAACTTCGGTATTTTTTTCCTTCTCTTTCCCCCTCTTTTTGTCCGCTCGTCAATTATTTTTGCTTGATCTGTATTTTTTCCTGATTTGTAATTTCCCGCATTATCTGACTTCTTTAATTTCTTTTTTGGTCCGCCCTTCAATTATTTTTGCTCAATTTGTATTTTTTAACAATCTATATTTTCCCCAAAAGAAAATTTCAAAAAAGACAAAAAAGAAGTCACGAAAAAAAAAAAACATGAAAAATTATTCCAAACAGTAGCTCAAACACAAAAAACCTAACTTTAAGCCATCTTAAAGTTGATTGCCAAACGAGGCCTAACTTTATATTTGTTGTCATTCATAATTTAGACATCTCTGTACATTTTTTGTTAATCTATAAACAATTAATGAATACAAGTGCATGGATTTAATCGAGTTTATTGATTCTATAATGCTTTCTTATAAATAAGACTTTCTGTGGTGTGATAACTTGATACTTTTACCAAACATTATGATAGTTAATTTTATTAAAACTTTAAACATCATAGATATAAGTTAGGGTTTTTGAAGTAGGGAAAGTTACCTATTCATCCAAAATTCATCTCTCTCTCTCTCTCTCTCTCTCTCTCTCTCTTATTGTATAGGGTGATTTAGCCCCAAATCCTACTTTTATGCTTTCTTTAGAGTGAAGTTCCATTTCAAATCTTTCATTCCACCAAGTCCTATTCGAAAAACACATCCCCAAAGTACCCCTTCCTCTCTTTTGATTCTCATTAGGCGCGAATCAAACATTGTCTAACGTATCCTAAAATTGCGCCTTCGACAAATGATCCATTTCAAAAATAATTGGAATAGAAGAGTTGTCAACATAATTTGTCATTGTACTTGAAACTGATTTGAAGTTGTGAATGTTCTCATATTTTAATATTAACATTATGAAAATGTGAACTCATTTGTGAAAATCTGAAAATGAAATTATTTTGATGTTGTAAAAATATGAAACTAGAACATTATAGAAAATAAAACAAGAACATGTTTATGATATGTGAACATACTATGCCATTGTGATGAACATGTTTTAAAAAATGAGAACTTCCAAACTGAGAACATTTAAATGAAAACTTGTTTTCGTTTTTAAAATGAAAACATGTAAATCATTTTGAAAATGAGATCAAGTTTTATACACGTGCCCAAATCTAAAACATGTGAAAACGAGAACAAATCTAAATTATTTTCATATATAATGCAGAAAATGAGAATGAGTGCATATTTGGAAAAAAATGAGAATGTTTGAATTTCATGCATCAGCGATCTTATTAATACGTCTATGGAAAAAATGTAGAAAATAAGAATGTATTGATATATTAAGAACACATTGAAATTGGTAACGTATTGAAAATGAGAATATTTAACTAAATTCAAATTCCATTAATGGAAATGAGAATTCAAATTCAAAATGTCAGCTATTCAAAATGTTCTTTGGGATACTGAAATTGCAACAACTATGAAAGTCAGAAATGGAATTTGAATTTGCAAGGAATGAATTATATTAATCCCACAAAATCATCAACAGACCATCGAAAACATAGAAAGAAGATATGCATAATATGGAAATCCATTTGACGTAAATACTGATAGATTTGTTTTTGAATTAAAATGGGGGTATAATTGTCCAGAATAACTGAAATTTTTTAAAAAATGACCTAGTGAAACTGCCAATTTATTAGTAGGATCTAACTCAAAACAGATTGTACAAATATAACTCTTAACTAATTAACTCTATGTAGGGTATATAGATATTTTTTTATTGCAGTAATCGTTGTGAACAAAAAGTTTAAAGAGATGCAATAATGCGAACAAATAGTTTAAAGAGAGGCAATAATGTGACTAAATTCAAAAAATGGTTAGAATTTTTGGAAGTGCGGAGAGCACATTCCCCTCTCTCTCTCTCTCTCTTTTACTTTATATAGATATTTTTTTATTATAGTGAATTGTGAACAAATAGTTTGAAGGGAGGCAGTATTGTGACGAAATTCAAAAGACGATTTGAAAGTGTGGAGAGTACATTCAAAGGATTGTGATTTCATGATTTTTCATCAAAATTGTGTTAGGAAGAGTTATACATAAAGCTTTGCCGTGTAAATTCATTCGGTGGAGGTGCAAAAGTTTGGTGTTAATTAATAATATCATTTATTTTCGTAGATTTTTTTTAATTTTATTTTGTTTGTTATTAGAATTATTGTTTGGCTCTGTTTGCTATCAGAATCATTGTTTGGCCTTCTTAGGCAAATTTTAAAATTAGTAGAATAAATCATACAAAAATACAAATAAATTTGAGAAGTACAGTTTTCAAACCATTCCTTTTCTTAAATCAGATTCTTAAAACATGAACAAGATTCTATTCGGGTTGGTGGTTGGGGTTGAAATTGGGTTGATTTTAGTTGGCGGTGCTTAAAGTTATCTCCTATTAATAAATAAACGTTAGTCCATTTAGTGACAATACTTATCAAATTTAATGATTATTTTTTTAGTTTCTAAATTTAGAATTTTTTTTTTATTTTTTATATATAAATCTCACAGCAATTATGTACTTTAACCGCTACTATTTTCTTAAATTA
>JAOTRH010000024.1:6635050-6669959 GCA_034768845.1 Heliamphora exappendiculata | reverse complement strand
ATAAATTTTAATATATTTATATGTGTGTGTGTTTATATATATATATATATATATATATATATATATATATATCATGTAATCCATCGTTAAACATTAAGCCATATTTAATAGTAATAATATTCCTCTCCTTTGCTACCATCATATCGGAGCTACCATCAAAACCTTAGCAGCTGTCACTGCCTCCTCTGACAAACCTCACCTCTGCATTTGAAACCTTAGATCAAATTCGACGACTCTTCATCTGCATTCGAATCTCACCTTTGCATTCGAACCCTCGCTCCTCTAACGATCTCACCTTTGCATCTCAGACCATTCACTAACCCCTCGCTGACCCGTCGCTACCCTTCGCCAACCTAATGCAACTTCTGCCACCCTTCGCGACCTAAAAACCCTAGATCTCTTCGCAACTTGAAAACCCTACATCCATTGCTACTGTGTTGTGCACAACCCTAGCCAACCTCCAACCACCTACCGCTGACCTTTTCCCTTGCACTGCCGACTGTCGACGAGTCTGCTCATCGACTTCCTGAGCTGTGGTGACAAAAAAACTGAGGTTCCTGAACCTCTAGTTTGTATCTCTGCCCACCGATGACTTCGCCGGACTCCTCCACTAGCACTGACAACTTATCCGGCCTCCTCCACCAACATAAACAATCTCACCAGAATACTTGAAGTCATCACTCTTCAACTTTGGTATCTAAACCTTTGGCTCTTCTTCACATGGTGATTTTTCTTGGGCTATTGTTGCCTATTTGTTGTTACAAGTAGCTTGTGGGCAAATTTTGTCTTGAAATCCGATTGGTTGGTTCTGTTGCTTAAGGATCTAGTTCACTTTATTTCTTTTCTTTTGATTTCGATATGTCTGAAGAGAAATTGCAAGTTATTAGCATCCGCCTCAATGGAACCAATTATTCACATTAGTCCAATGTTATGAAGAACTTCCTTCTTGAAAGAGGGCAAAAAAGTTATGTAACAAGCTCAACCGTTCGACCTGCAGAACTAAAACCTGAGGGGTATAATGCATCTATCGCAATTTGGGACATGAAGAATGCACATGTACTTACCTAGTTTCACCACTCTTTGGAGACAAGTATTAGCATGAACTTCTCAAAATATACATGTAAGAATGTGTGGAATTACCTCTAGAATATGTACCTTGCATCGAACTTTACCAAACAATATGGGCTGAAGATGGTTATTCGAAGTGCCAAGCATTTAACGAGATCAAGTAGAATGATAAATCAATTCAAGAATTTAATGAGATCGCTACTTATTAGGATCAATTGACACGTATGGAACCTTCTAACTTGCAACTACTAAATATTTATCTTCAGTATCGAGAAAAGCAGAGGCTAATACAGTTTTTAATGGCCCTTCGTGATTAGTTTGATCCCCTTCGTGATGTTATCTTCATCGTTCTTCGTTGCCTTTCATTGATGGGGCTATTCGCGAACTTCTTACAAAAGAGACACGGTTCAAGGTTGCTTAGATGATCATTCCCTCTCAGTCAGTATTTGTCACCCCTTCCTTGTCGGTAGATGTTACTTTTCGTCCCTCACTACTGCCTGATACTTCCCTTATTTGATTCAGGTCACGGGAAAACTAAAATCACGGGTTGCATGAGTGTAGTTTCTGCCATCAAAAGGGTCATTGGAAGACTGCATGTCTCAAGTTAGCACAGAAGGGCCACCCTTCCTCTCATCCATCCTCCTTACGTACCCCTGATCAGTCTTATTGACCCGTTAAAAATATCATTTAAAAGAAATCCCATAATTGCCGCCCCTACATCCAATGGCACCACATCTCCTCTATACCAGTTGTTAATAAATCAGTATCATCAATTTTAGGTTATGCTTATCTCTTCTGGGACTTAGTCATATGCTTCTATTGACAGCTTTTCATTCAGGTTCGTATAATTCTTATTTCCTAGGTATTTCACCCTCGAATTAAATCTTTGACTCTAATTCTTCTCATCATATGACATCAAATTTGTCAAGACTTAGTAATTGTGTTTCCCCAACTTCTTTTATCACTGTTCGCACGGCTGATGGTTCTCTTATGCATGTAGTTTCTACTAGCTCTGTTATCCCCCTCCACCTCATCTTCTTTATTCTTAATGTTTTTTATATACCACAATTATCTGTTTAGTTTACTATATATTAGTCAATTTTTTTATTTTGACTTTGATGTCTTTTTTTTTCTGATGGTTGTGTTATTTAGAAACGAACGTCCAAGAAGCAGATTAGAATAAGGCGTAGTATTGGTGACTTATACATTTTGGAAAGCTTACAAATTCCAATAGTTTCTTCTATTGCTATGTCGTCTTTTTCTTTAAATCAACATTTTTTTCTTTTTCATCTTTGACATTACAGACCGTTTAAAAATTTTAATTCAATCTTGTTATTTAAATAAAGTGTATATCAATGATATTTCTAAGTGCAGTGATTGTAAACTTACCAAAATGTCATCTTTTTCTATTGTTCATACAGATATACGGGGTTCGTCCTTCTCCCGTTTCCATTGAGAGGGACTTAGTTTATTATGTCTTTTATAAATGATTATAGTCAGTTCTATTGAATATATTTCATGCCTCATAAATCGGATTTATTTTACATTTATCACATATTTCACTTTATGATTCAAACACAGTTTTCTACCACTATCAAAATTCTTCGTTCGGATTCAGCTGGGGAATACTTTCTGACTGAATTCACTGATTTTTTGGCTTCTTCTGGCACTATTCATCAATCTTCATGTTCTAATACTCCGGCTCAAAATAGTAGAGCTGAGCGAAAACATCGGCATATTCTTGACACCATTTGATCTCTTATTTTATCCTCCTATGTTCCTACTACATTCTGGAATGAAGCCGTTCTTACGGCAGTGTATCTTCTCAATCGTATGCTCTCTCTTATTCTTTTTGGGATATCCCCATATGAGAAGCTATTCGGACATACACCCAATTACTTCTTACTGTGAGTTTTGGCTATGAGTGTTTTGTTCTTCTTCCCAAACGAGAGCGGAACAAACTTAGTGCTCGCTCTACTATGTCTTTTTAGGGTATAGCCTCCAGTAAAAAGAAAATCGGTGTTACGATCCTATTTCTAAATGCCTACATGTCTCGCGTGTCATGCCATGCTGTGTTTTTTGAGCGTCTCTCCTATTTTAATCATCCTCCCAAGTACACTCCTATATCCAAAGACAATTTGGTTCATTTGGATTCTTTTCCTCTAGAGGTACCTTCTAAGGAGTTTCCTTCTACCATTGATGTCCATTAACTACGCTCTTGTATCCAAAGACGATTTGGTTCATCTGAATCCTTTTCCTCTCTAAGTACCTTCAAAGGAGTTTACTTTACCCTTACGTACATCAACTCCCATCTTCATCCCATCCCTCTCAACTTTAATCTCTCCCGTTGGTTAGCTCTCGTTGGTCCGTCACTCTTCCGCCTTTACCCAACAACTCCGACCATGCTCCCTCTACTCCTGTGGCTTCCAACCCTCTTGAATGCCGCTACCTATTGCGTACTCGTACACCACCGATAATATTTGGTTTCTTGTATACTTTTCTCTCCTCCCTATTGTGCTTTTTTGACTTCTATTCATACTTATTTTGAGCCTCATCCTTATAAAGAAGTAAGTACTGATCCTAATTGGATTAATGCAATGACTAACGAAATATCTGCTCTTCAAAAGACTGGTACCTGGGAATTTGTTCCATTGCCTGCAGGTAAAAATCTCATTGGCTGTAAGTGAGTGTACAAAGTTAAAACTCACTCGGATGATTCTTTGGAGCGTTACAAAGCTCCTCATACTGGTATGAACGTTTTTGGTCTATTCTACTGTTACATACATTGGCTTTCATCTTAGCACTCATGATTCAGTCATACTTATCCGTCATACATCTATTGGGATTGTTGTCTTGCTCTTAATGTGGATGACATAATCATTATTGGTTATGACTCTGCCACTATCTCTGAAATCAAGCAACATCTCTTCGAGAGTTTGAGATGAAAGATTTAGGTCTTCTTTGATATTCTCTCGATATTGAAGTGGCTTCTTCTCCTAAAGGTTATCTTCTATCTCAAACTAAGTATGCTCACGAGTGCCCAACTCACAGATGAAAAAATTGTTGACACTCCCATTGAGTTGCATGCTAAGTTCTTTTCCACTGATGGTTTGCCATTTAAGGATCCTTCACTTTATTGGAAGCTGATTGGGTGTTGGTCTATCTCACTGTAACAGGCCCTGACATTGCTTATGCTGTTCATGCTGCCCGTCAATTTGTCTCTGCTCCTCGTTCTACTCACTGGATAACTTTGCTCTGTATCATATGTTACATTCAGCACACTATATTTCATGAGTGTATTACTATCCTCTACATCCTCATTGACTTTTCAGGCGTATGCAGATGCTGACTAGACTGGTGGTGTTTATGATTGCAAGTCTACTATTGATTTTTGTATTTTTCTTGGTGACTCATTTTCTAGAAGAGCAAGAAGAAATCTGTAGTTGCTCGTTTTACTGCTGAGACTGAATATCGTGCTATAGCCCATGCTACTGTTGAAATCGTATGGCTAAGGTGGCTTCTCTATGATTTGGGTGTCTTTTTTGTCTCTCCTCCCTCTCTATACTGTGACAATAAAAGTGTCATCCAGATCGTCTATAATTCTGCATTTCATGAGTGTACAAAGTCTATTGAAATCGGTTGTCACTTCGTTCGTCACCACCTTCAGCTGGGTACTATTAGTTTACCGTTTGCTTGATTCACCTTGCAGCTTGCCGAATTTTTCACAAAGACTCACACTGCTGCTCGCTTTTGTTTTTTGTTGGACAAACTCTTGTTGCACTCCGAGCTCGCATCATAAGTTTGAGAGAGAGTATGAAAATGTATTTTGGTTATTTTATATATAGCTAAAGGGTATTTTAGTCCTTTTCACTTTATTAGAGTTTTCTTATGACTATGCATCTTTATACATATATATCATGTAACCCATCTTTAGGCATTAAGCCTTAGTTAATAGTAATAATCTTCCTCACCTTTGCTAACAGTTGGTGCATTAGCTTGATAAATTCCTCGAGTTGATATTTTTGTGCCAAGACAACAGGACCTTAAAAATTCCTCAACCTTATTCGATGGGAAATGCATATAGTTTAAGAAGCAATTAAGTTGACAATGTTTTGGAAACTTCGACTCAAACTTTTAAGTGAAGTGAGCAAACCGCAGAGAGGCCTCCAAATAACAACCAAAGTGACATAAACTGCTTTACCAATATATACTCCCCAGGTATCTATGGCATTACCCTCTGCTTGCCAGCTGCCACACATTGGAGGCTCTGTTTAAAAAAATTCTGAATGCAGTTTACATACATATATATACACACACACACACCAATTAGATATTTGCCTGAGAAATATTATGGTCCACCTAAATGAAGCATCAGAAGTCGTCTTACAATCCTTAATAATTCTGAGCTATAGAACCATTTGTCTGCTAGCCATATCTCAATCCAATGATGGCGCCTTAACCTTCGGTGAATGGTAATGTCTTTCCAAAACTCTATTTTCATCAACCCAGTGACAATCAGTTTTTGAATCTTTTTCAGCATGAGCCACAAGCTGGTCCCAAGGCCAGAAATAGGAAAATGCCACATCAGGCAGACAAACTTTTATAATAGCTACAAAAGCCCATTCACATTAGAATTTCCTGTACATATAACATACAGCTCATGGGCACCGAATCAGGGAATCCTATGAATCGTGAAAAGGATTCTAAAATAATTCCTCTAGGCTCTAGTTATCTTTGACATCTAAGAGAATTTTATCAATGAATCTCTAGAAATCAGCAAGTGGTGTCCATACAACACGAGTACAAGCAGAGAATGACCATATTTATTCCTTGTAATATAAATGAGTTGGAACCAAAAACTCAAACCGTATAAGTAGCAACACAAATCAGAATGGCTTACGCACCAGGCTGAGAGCTGTTGTGCCCAGCAGCAGCGAATACAACTTACCCTGCAACAATTCCGAATTTTAAGTCACATTGTGTAATTGATAGGACATGACAGGAAACTGCAGACTGAATAACAATTGAAGTTTATAAGCAAGAATGTTAGCAAGTGGATAAAATTCGACGATAACTCATTCACAATTCTATTCCATGTAAGCTAATGATTTTCACTCCACACACATTACATATCAGGTTAATAAGTCCAATACACACCGACTGGCATCACAATCTTGTTTTTAATGAAGGATTTAAGTGCAAGCTTGAAGCAATTGATCAAAACCATGCTAACTATATAAGAATTACCTCAACTAGATGAAGATTAGAAGCACGACTTAGGAGAACAAAAGCAAATTCCCCAATTTGTGCCAGAGACATTCCAACCTACAAATAATTACTAAATAAGGCCCCTCTGCAACAGAGATGTTCATAACCAAGGTGCAAATTAACTATCATGCACGTAGATTGTAAATGCTTACAAGCAGTGAAGTCTTGTTATTGTATCCAAATCCTTTGACCACTGTGGCAACCACAATAGTTTTTATGATGATCACCAATATAACGGCCGCTAGTAGTATGTCAATGTGATTCCAAAGGAAATGAACATGTATGAGCATTCCAATGCTGGCAAGGAAAAGCGCGGCAAAGAAATTGCGAATGGGCTCAACCTGAAAAAAATATAATAACAAATAAAAGCCATAATCAAGTACTCATGATGCTTCGAGTAAAGGTTGCAGAACAAAATATATTAAATACAGAAAATGCAGGGAAGACACAGAACAGAATACATCAAAGACAGCAAATGCAATGGAATACATAGCATTCAAACATGTTTGAAGCAGATGTGTTGCCCGCCCATGGTTTAGGTTAATTTCTTCTGATACCCCTGACATTTGCTGAAATTGTAAATGCGCCAATGATTTCATAAATAGCACTTCTCTCGCTACAGACGTATTTCTCTCGCTACAGATGTATGTCCTCCCTATATCCTCTCCTCCCTGTATATAAAAAGCCAGTTCATTTCTAACTTTTCGTACTCAATAAAATTACAGTTTTACCCTTTAAAGTTTTTTTACCCCTAACTACACAATTAAATTTAAATTATTTATTTTAAATTATGATTAAATTTATGAATTTATTTTAAGTAACATTTTTATTTCTTCTTTCATTAAATTTAAGTAAAATTTTTAATTAAAAATTTCATTGAAAGAGAATAAACCAACTAGTACACATCCGAACGTTGAAAGAGAAGAAAAAAATAGAGATTCGCATATTTCAAACAGCAACATATTTGTTGCCTCGCTAAATCTAATGATCACCATGTGCTGCTACTAATGCTTTCATCACAGGTTGATTGCCAATTGAAGGGGCAATGGGGATAAGATACAAGAAAGTTTACAAAATGGTCTAGCCCTTGCATTAGAAACAGGAATGTCAATCATTTGGATGTATCAAGTTATAGGTGGCAGGGCACAAAAATAAACAAATTTGAGTGTGAAAAATGCATACTAGTGTGGATGTTGACTTTAGATGATATGATGCAAAACAGAGCTTAAACATTTAGCATAGTTAAAACATCTGATGACATGAAACCCAAGAATAAGAAATAATTTACTAGCATACAGGCTACAGCTAAAGTGATCAGGCATCTCAGCAACTTCTGACACAGTACAAACACCTAGACTATCTTGCCTGTTCCAATGTATGTTGAGCAAGTTCAGTTGTCGATATCATCACTCCAGCAGCAAAGGAACCCAGTTCAAGACTTAGACCCAGCTTATCACTACACTGAAAGGACACAATGAACGATATTATACTTGAAGATATATAGATACACATGTGTGCATGGACAGATTTGTTTAGAGAGATGGGATGAGTAAAAACTATTTATTTCTATGGAAAAGTTATCCAGACCACCGGTAAAAAGTATGTTTAACAAAAAGAAATGATGCTGCAAAGGGAATTGGGAAATGATGCTTTACCCAGGCAACTAACAAACAGAAAGCCACTGCTGCCAATTGATAAAGTTCATTGGTCTGCACATAAAGATTTCAATCGAAGCCAAATGAGAACATAGAAACTGCATTGAGGAGTAAATTGATAACATGATTGCATCTACCTGTGACGATAGGCTAATCATCAGCTTCAGAAACCAAGGTACACAAGTACGACATAGTATTGACAAAATCGCCAAAAATGTAATCAAAACCACCAGCCTGGATAAGAAATTTAATATATTGAAATAGAAGATCAGCAGGAGGCAATAATTATCAACTAACACAATAAATGGCAACTACACAAGTATGAAATAGTATTGACAAAATGGCAAAAAATGTAACCAAAACCACCAGCCTGGACAAGATATTTAATGGATCAAATTGGAAGACAATATAAGGAGCAAAGAATTGTCAGAAAATTCAATAAATATGGAAACCACACAACTGCCATTGTGTGTGTCAACTGCCAAGGACATCAGAGATGTCAAATTTCCGATACTTTACATACACTAATATCCTTCTAGTTAATGCTACATATTTCTCAAAACCCAGAATGTATTAGTGGCACCTGCCTATCAAAGAGTTTATTCCTCGTAAATCCATTATTGCATTTTCTTCAGTTGCACCCCAAACAGAGACTTCCAAAGGTGTTAAATAAGACATTCGTGAATTGAATTTGTTTGTTGCAGTATGACACTTCCTTTACAAAAGCCAAAATGACTCAAATTGTTTCCATTCCAACATAATGGCATCAACAACCTGTACAGGGGAGCATGGGGCTGGGGGGGGAAGGAGGGGTGTGCTTAAAAAAACCCCAGGTATTACCTATATATTTAAGCCTCAAAAAATTTATATGTTAGACTGTCCCTCTTCCTAATGTATTATATTGGCAACGTGTTACACAGTTAGGATTAGGATTAACCCTCGTAACTTTTATCTATTAATGTTTTTATTGTTATTTTTTCTTGACGCTTCTTGAATAGCTTCTTATAAGATTATTGCATACCCAATTTCCAACAAAGTTAGGGCTTTGAATTTGTCATCCTTCTCTATCAATTTTTGTTCTTCTTGTTTTTATTGACATGTTAACTGTTTTTAGAATTTTGTTTTTACAGTATATTTTTTAAAAAATTTTATTTTGCGGTGTGTGCACGTATAACTCTGCCTTTTTTGGTTGGATGTAATTTTTTTAGATTGAATTTGGTTGTTTTGGTTACAGCTATAAGTATTGATAGTTGATATACTGTATTTTTTCTTAGATGTGTTCTTGGCCCCCCTCCAACCCAAATCCTAGCTTCGCCTCTTAATCTGTACATATGAATTTTAAGACTGCTGCACTACCTTGAAAAAACATGCAGCTAACATGCATTGAATGCCATGAAATGAAGATTCCAAGATATATATACCATATTTTCAAGAGAAGAACACAATAATTCCATGGTTGCCGGATCAAAATAATACAAGGCAGAAAGTAACACAATGCAGAGAGTAACACATAGTAGTGGAACTGAAGTACCATTGATTTTATAATTTATAATAGTATATTTTGGTTAAACCAGGATGTCCCAACCCATTCAAGCCAAGACTGGCCATACAGATGCAACCAATCAACTTGTACCCGCATGCATCTAGTAAGCCGAGGGATGGTCAAGCCTAAGACATTCACTTGTTCAGAGCTACTGCCTTAGCAAACTTAATCACCTGATGGAGTTATTGATTAACTTATTCAATGGATTTTCTATTTCCCATCATCTACAGCCAATCTAATTTAAAAGGTGAGAGGAAAAGGGGGAAGCATATCATCTTTTAATTTCGCATTTCATCATAAAAGCCAACCCTTTAGATTCTGTTCTTACGATTTTGTCATGGACATGACTCCTTGAACAACTCCAGAAGTACCACCCAGAACTGGAAGCAATGCAAACAGCAAACCAACAGCACAGTCCTGTCCAGAGAAACAGCCCAAAATTTAGGAGCAAATAATTGATGTTAAAAAAAGAACAGGAAAAAGATCCCAAGCAAGATAAATTTGTACTCTTCACTGATTCCATGACAACTAAGTGGCAGCAACTAAGCACTACTTAATAAAACAAAAAAAGTAACTAAGCACTTTTGGGATGGATCCTAATGCCCACAAAACAATAACTAAGTGGAAGGAAGATAAAGACCTGCAAGATAAGGGTACCAATTGTGATTTGTCCATGGACAGCACTAATACTACTTTTTTCCATCAAAAACTTCAAAACCTGCAAACAAATCAATGTGAAGTTATTTCATCAAAGTGATAACAAGAAAGAAGCTTAACAACCAAATAACATAGCAATCAATTTAGTTTTACAAGCATTCTTTAAAATTCAAGAATAATGACCAACATGATGACACAGGAAGAAGTATAATCAGAAATGCTAGCCCAAAACTAGATACAATATTTAACCAGTTTTCAGAACAAAAGAAACCATATGAGAATTTTGACAGTTCAGGTAAATTAAATCATTCGTGGTAAAGTACCATTAAAAACACAGCCACAAAAGGACGTAGTTCCAGCTAGAAATCTGTAATCAATGACTAAACTATAGGAGCCATCTGAAGATACTTACAACAGCTGTTGATGACATAGACAAGAATACACCGATAAACACCCCCTCAGACACTTCACCACCACATAACTGCATAAAGCACAAAGCTATACATATCATAAAGTCATGGCCAAAATAAACATAAAGAGTAAACATATTGTATAATTATTACATTTTTATTGCTTTTACTAGTTTTATTATTTTATTTCTTTAATAATTTTGGACGAAAGTACAAGTGTTGATAACATATCTGTCTTCAGGTTTAATGCAAATACCTCCCTCAGGTATTGGCTTCAGACAAAAAAATGCCGTCAGGTTTTGAAAATGGCAGGGACTCCCCTGCCATTAACAGTAATCAGCAAGATTGTCATTGACTGTGTTGACTAGACTAAAGGATTATTGTCCTTAGATGCAAGAAAATAACATTGCACTCAATTCTATACTAAAACTTTTTATGAAGACCTAAAGAACATATATCATGAGTGCACTATTCATTTGACTGGCGGAAGCCATATTGCATAGAGACTCTCTCTCTATCAAAATCAAAATACAGAATTTAAGATTGATTTCATTTGAAGGTGAAGGCCAAACTTTGAGGAGCTGTTTGTCCAGTTTATTTCGAGGAACGTAATGCACTTCATACTTCTTGCTTGCCGTCAATCTGAACTATGCAGTTGGAAATCTTTGTTTATTCTTCACCGAAGAAATAGTTTCATCAAAGCAAGTCGTTGTTTTGATGCCACAATTTGCTCCATGAAATCACAGGGAGAGTCACTTATGCACGCAGATGGAATTTTAGGTTTTGCGTGGGTGAAAAGGAGACAGGTGCAGAGATGCACAAAGTCCAGAATGGCAGGATCTTATGGAGTGTTTAGGCATTGAATACACAAGTTGTACCCAATACCATCTTATGCAAGTGTCCATTAGGATTCAATTTTATCCTCACCACATCCATACCATTTGCAAGTCATCTGAATTATGCATCAACTTCAATCATTGCAAATGAAACTCCATAATACGGTTTTCCAGCCCAACCCAATAGTTTTTGACCTAATATTACCAAGGCAATATCATGGTATCATTTGCAACATGAGATAGCGCCAAGTCCTGAAACATCTTCTTCACAATTAATTTCTCCTAATAACAACACCATTTCTAGCAACACACCCTACTCATCAATAACCACCATGTCATATAATCCCTCCAAACCCCCTACCGCTTTCAGGAAGAAAAAAAAAAGTACACATCAGATGCATGTGTGTGCCTGAACATGCACATCATATTCTAGTTTTAGTTTGGATTTGCCGCCCCATCAAGTTCTTAGTTTGTAATTCCATGTTAGATGTCGCATGAACCCGGTGCCTATGTTCATAGAATAAATTCTTCCCATTGGCTTTTAGCAGTCAATGATTATAATGGAGAAGAAAGAAAAGTTGGATTACTGGTGAGACAGATAGACTGCTCTGCCAACAGAGGGTGTCAGGAAATTAAAGGTGGAGGTTGGTATGCTTATGGCTGCTGTGCATGATATATTCAAGGAATTCCAAGGATGATGACGAGAGAGAAACAGAGATATGAAATTAGCTGGTAAGGAGGTTTTGGTATTGGGTGAAGACAGTAGAGAGAGGGAGAAAGATGGAGAGAGAGAGAGAGAGACTGATCGTATGTTGTTAATCCCCCCTTCTATTCATTTCATATTTATTTCAATATTCCTTTATTTTTGTAGCATACAGTCCAACTCAGCACTGTCTTCCGAAGCTGGCCTCAGTTGGTTCGTCCCAGGCTCAAGTTTAGGCTCATGATGGACTGACATAGTTCCACTATGTTCAGATGTTGACAGATCAGGGCATGCCATAAATTCAAAGCTATTTTTGAATATGTATACAGAAAAAAGAGAAGAAAGGCTTCACATTCTCTTGAAGCTGTCGTTCTTTCTTGCTAGTTCTGTCCTCTCTTTTTTGGGTTCTTAGCACTTGAATATTGTAATGCAGACAATTGCATTAACTTTGAGCTTCCTTGTTTTTCATTACTTAAAGAGAAAGTAGGTTTTGGCTTTAGGCAATAAACTCCCTTAGATCTCAAAAATGGCAGGGGCAGCCCCCGCTGTTAACCAGCATAGGCCTCTTAGAGCCCTAGATATATGTCTCCTTCAAGCCAACCCAAACACGTATGGCACCTGGCAAAGGGCCCCAACCCAGTGCCAAAGTAAAAATTGTCAAGAGTCCAGACTTACGAATAAAAATGTACTATAATGTAGGAATTTTAACAACTGATGCTTTTACATCGAATTTTCCCTAAAAACACAAATATAGGATCCCGGTTCGGCTCTAGTTCAGTTTGACCCAATCGTAGGTATTTGGTCCCAGGTTAGATAAGGATAACCGGAATGCTTCCGAAGACGATAGGCACTTGATGGCTCAAGACCACCAGAGGCAGAGGAGGAGAAAGGGGGGCAGTGGAGAAACTCTAAGCCAGAGAGGCTGCACAGTAACCTTTCACGAAGCATGGCTTGACATGTACAAAAAGTGACAAGTAGAGCCATTCTCTTGTAATAGCAATCTTAGATGGTGCAAATACACTCAAAAAAGCCAAAAGCTATGGTTTATGCTACCACTGCCATGTAGAAAAAGTGAATTAATTAATAGGCATGTATTGGCATTATAAATATTGCTTTCTGTGTATGGAGAATACCTTTTAGCCTCTTAGATATAAAACAATACTTTCTTTAATATTATAAAATTTTCCCAAGGGACATGATTAGAAATTTAAAGCAGACTACTTTCTTTGTGAAGCTGTAATAATCAGAATGTAGTATTGCCCTATCAAAACACGCACACACACAAAAAATGATGAAATGGTTAGACATACCGACGCTGTTATTCCACACAAGCACATAAACAGAAATATCTGGAGCAAGCCTCCTAAAACAGCAACTGCTCGAACAACTCGAAGCTGCAGTGGTAAATTGAAGGATCAATCACAGCTTGACATTAATTGACAAATCCTATATTGTGGAAAAATAATATAAGCCAACCTTTGTTGCCGAGAACTCCAAGCCCAATGCAAATAGAAGGAAAATAACACCAAACTGAGCTACTGTTTCGACCTGCAAGCAATCATGAGAAATTGAAAGCATTAGGTGAAATCATAGAACTTCCACTGGAGTGTGGGTTTAAACACCCAAACATGATGGATGAATTCAGCAGAACTTTACGCATGCACTCATGTCCTTGCATGAATTCCTAATCACAATATGTATGTCTTGTTTTAAGAATCACATCACTACACAAACTGTATTCTTTAACATCCGCATGGAACCATGACAAAATTTTCTAAATTAAGTAAACCAAACGGATGATAAGAAACTTGAAAAAAAAATAGTAGATGTTGGGCATGATAGAGAAAAAAGCAACATACTTGCACCATTTCACTAACAAAACTAAACCCTCCAGGTCCAATAACAGATCCTGCTAGCAAATATCCAGTAATAACCTGCAAAATTTAAAAACAAGCACAAGGTCCTCCTTCAGGCCTAAAAAGGTGATTTTTGCGGCTAATCAAAAGATCACATCTAGAGCACATAATAAATATCATATAAAACAAAGACTGTCTCATCAGCACAGTTTATGACACCCCAATTCGCTCCCCACACCACCACTTCCACCACCACCACCCAAAAAAAAGGATAAAACAAAAGGAAAAAAGAAAATTAAAGGAAAATATAATTGTTCTGCAAAACCGTATATCATTATGGAACACAGCTATATAGCAAAAATGAGATGGCCAACCGGTTGTCCAGCACAAGCAAACGCAATGCCACCACATGTTGCAAAGACAATAACAACCACAAGGTCTGATATCAGCCTGCCAAAAAAAAAAAATTGAACGTTTTCGATTAGCTAAATTGCAAGTCACCGGTGGGCAGTGGATGAGAGAGATGGATAGAAAGAGTGAGTGAGGGCTAAACCTTAAGTCTAATTGAAGCACAGGATACTTTGACTTTAGATTTGATATGATAAACACATTATCCTGAGCAAAAGTTACCAAAAATTGGAGCAGTAATTCATCAGCTTGGAACTTTGCTATTCTAAGAAATATTTTCCATTCACTATCATCATGAATCTATATCGTAGTTCACAAAAATTAAAAGTTAATCAAGTTCTCTATTGACAGGTAAACGGGGTACCTTTCGATCTATCAATGTTGGCATATCTTCTGCTCGATTCTCATTATCCAAATTGAAAACATCATGAAACTGAAATGATCTGTTGTAAGACTCGCAAAATATTAGCGGCGCTCAAATTTAGGATTAGCATAAAATTAAATACTTCATTAAGGCACTTCTTTCACTGAAAGTAATTACTAAACAATATGATTTCACATGATAGAAGTCATACTTCTCCTCCTTGGTGTCATTTTTCTTGGACTTAACTCTAGCAACAGTTTCCAAAACTGCCTGTTGAAATTGAACAATCAAAAAAAGGTATGTTCAGCAAACACAATAGGCCATGAGGTTGCTCAAGGAGTACAAAATGCATATTTATGGCAGCTAAGGAGCATCTATATCACTACCAAAGTACCAATATATAAACAAAATCAGAATTCACAAGTTCTACCATTGCATCATCCAGTCCTCATCACCAATTTTAGCTAGGTGGTCAAGAAACAGATCCCAAATTAATTTTTTTTTTAAAAGGTTGTTGAGATAAGGAAAACTCATCCAAGGTAATTTGACACAGTCAAACACACAAACAACTACATCTACAAGAAGTCAACATGGTAACCGATGAGGTTTACAGTTCGGTTAAATGAAACAAAAGATCACTTGAGACGTCCTTATGTTTGGGACTTCATATACATTAGCTGGAACAGGAATCTTTTAACTGCACAAAAAATGAATGAGAATTCAGTACACCACATGCTCCAAAACATGGTATGATATAGATATACTGGTTGGGACTTTTTGTTGTACCTACTGGATCGGATAGGGTTCAGAGGAAGTGGTGTCAGTGGATCCATTCCTGTATTTCTTTTGTCCAACTTTCAGTCTTGGTAAACGGCTTGCTTGCTGGTTTCTTTCATCCAGGGTTATTTGGCAAGGGGACTCTCTCTCACCGCTCCTTTTTATCTTAGTTATGAATGTCCTGAACCGTCTTATCTATTGAGCTGTGGCTGGAAGGTTTTAGAGTCGAATCTCCCGCAGGGAAGCATCTATCCATTTCCCATCTTTTTTTTGCTGACGACTCAAATCATTTTCTGTGGTGCAGTGGGTCTCAACGCAGCCACTTGAGTTGTTCTCCTTTGTCTCCAAGCGTGTTCAGGCCTCCAGATGAATCCCTCTAAGTCTTACCTTATTACAGCTGGCGGGGTCCCTCAAACCCACTCCATGGCCACTACCCTAGGGTAAATAGTTTCCTCCTTCCCAATCTCCTATCTTTGTTTGCACCATCACTCATCCTTCAAGGCCAAAGCTTCCTGGGATGGAGTGGTTGAAAGGTAACGGGGTTGACAAATTAGAAGAGGCAATACATGTCGAAAGGGCTTTGATTGAGTACTCTGATTCATATCCCCACCTATTTTATGTCCGTTCATACAATTCCAGCCTCAGTGGTTAAAAATTTGGAAAAGTTGCAGCGTAATTTTCTTTGGGACAGCTTGGGAGAGGAATTCAAATAACATCTTGTTGTCTGGAACACAAAATGCAGCCCTCTTTGGGATAGGGGCCTGGGAATTAGGAATCTGTCTCTCTGCAATAAGGCGCTGCTAGGCAAGTGATTGTGGCGGTTCGCATTTGAAAAGGACGGTTTATGGAAGAGGGTGGTGGTAGCCAAGTCTGAGGCCAGCTGGAGAGATTGGGTAATTTGGGTGACTATAGTGATCTTTTGCTCCCATGGTACGGTTTTGTGGAGGGCATTTGGTCAATGTGAGAGGCTTCTCTAATTATCTTGGCTTCAAAGTGGGTAGGGATGATAGGATGGACTCATAGGTGGTGCATAGAGGACTCTTTGGCTAATACCTTCCCAACTATTTTCAGGATTTGAACTCATTGGTGACAAGGTCAAATTCTTGACTCATAGATGGTGTGGGGAGGACTGTAGCTAATACATTCCCAACTATTTTCAAGATCTCTTCAGACTTCTGTGGAGCATCTAAAGAGGGAGTAGCAAGATTGGAAGGTGGATCATCTATTGGCTTTGCTCGCTTTCCTTTACAATAGTTGGGGTGTCAAAGAAGCAGAAAGCTGCTTGAGGTGGGTGGGCAAGGGGAATGGCAAGTTTGATGTCAGCATGTTCTATCAGTGTTTGACTGCCAGTTTTGGGACGAGATTTCCTTAAGAGGTGTTTATGGAGGGTGGGGCGACCTCTAAAGTTGTTTTTTTGGGGTGAGCTGCAACTTACAGGAAGATTCTGATCATCGACAACCTCATTCGTAAGAGGGTCAATGTCAACTGGTTTTGCATGGGCAAGTGTGATGGAGAATGCGCATCACACTTGCTTGTACACTGTTCGGTAACCTCAGCTTTGTAGAGCTTGATCTCCTCTTTGTTTGGTTTGAATTATGTTTTGAATGGAGGCATAGAAGGGATTTTAGAGAGTTAAAGGGACGTCAAGGTTGAATGTCATAGCAAAAAAGGCCTAGAGATTAGTGCCCTTGTGTTTCATATGGATAATTTAGTTGCAACGCAACAAGAGATCTTTTCAAGTTGTAGAGGTTCTATCCTGATTCTTAAGAGAAACTTTTTGTCTATTTTGTATAGTTGGGTGTAAGGTAGAGTACATCCCAACGGTTTTTTTGTTGATTTTGTGGACTCTTTGCTTTTGTAATCAGTGGACCTTTTGTGCATCGACCTTGAGCCCCTCCTCTTGTATCTTTTTGGGTTGCATCCCTCTGATGCTTCTCTTCAATTCACTTATAAAAAAAATTATTACATTATTGGAATGTATTAAAATATTTTTAAAGTGAAAATATAACTATTAAACAAAAGGACAGTTAGTGAAACACTATCAATTAGAAAGCTTTTCTACTTTTGATGCTTTCTTATGCACAAATTAATCATTAAAACACAGTTCAAAGTGTACCAATATAAAATTGAGCTACAATGCAATATGACGCAACTTTTAGATACACCCAGCGAAACTCAATCCCTTCTAGATACTAGTTCATAATATATTTATATTTGATGCACTTTCTCATAAGAAAACAATAAAAAAATAGTAAGAAAAATGAATGGAGCTAAACCCACTGTTTTTAAACAAAAGGGTATAGTAACCTTCCTTTGAGATATCACTACCTATTTTACTTGTGTTTAATTCTATGAGACCCGCAGATTCAGGTCTCTCCGGTATCAAGTTTAGAATAAACGTTCCAATATGTAAAATGCTAGGATGCTAGTTTTTTTTTAAAATTCATACGATACAAGGATGGTTTTTGTTATCCTATATAAAAAAAAGAAGTTATCTAGAAAAGGCTATATTTATTGTATACTATTTTAGTTGGTTATTTAAGTTTAAAACTATAATCTTGGCAATTTATGTGGCGTCCTTCAATTTATGATCTTTTAAATCAATTCCCAATAAGCTGGATTTTCATTTTCATTATAGAACATTTTAAGGTCAAGTATAAAATATGCACAAATGGATGCTTGATAATGAAACAAATGCCAAATGGTATGTGGCATTAAAAGGTAAATTTATTGTGTCCCCTTCTAAGCTCACTTCTGTACTTCTCTACCCAATGTCAAAATCAATGTTCAAAGAGCACTCACCTTAAAGGTCATTCCGGTTATTATTATAGAATTTACCTTTTCAATCTAAGTAATTACTCAAAAAAGATAAGCCACATAATTACTGAAAATAACTGCAAAATCGTGATTTTGATCGAATTGAATGTAATTGCAATGATTTTATACAATAACACATTCGTCCAAATTTTCTGTTTATACTTTAAGCAACTAACCGACCTCCAGCCCACTAAAGCCCCCAAACAAGATCTCAAGGGTTTCAAACCAGCAAATTGATCTTTCAGTAATCCCTCCATTTTACTAAATTCCTATCTTTGCAAAAATAAATACTTTACAGGATTGGATAAGTCCATCCACCCGGCACGTGACATCACATCCATGTAACATGTGAACGAACCTGCTTGCAGCTCACCACGTGGCACGAGAGCCGCAGCTAAACGTAAGAACGCACACAACACGTAATTTATTCACAAAACATACATTCCACTGTGTGGCATTTTATAAAGCAATATGTTGGGAGCATGACCTAAGGATCTCCGCTCGAAAACACCAAGAGGATAAGTGGTTTGAAGGTTGGAGACAATGACCGTGAAGTCCATTTTGTCATACCCTTTTCGGATTGAAGGCTCTCTCTTGATCACCCTCAAGAAAAAAGAATATAAACTGGATCCGAACATCTTGGAGCTCGTACCGGTAGCAACTACCTATCTTGTTCAATAATAAGACCTTTGAAATATGTTTCTTGAATAAGTCGAACCAAGAAAGATGTTCCATGTGTCCCAGATGAGTTACTCCACTCCCTTGGTTCACCCTACATAAAGGGGACCTCCATTAATGAGGAGAAAAGGTAGGGAACCTCCACTAATGAAGGGGCCAACCCTTTCCCTTGGGCCCATCCTATTTGTGACGAAAAGCCTAACAAGGCAAGTTAGTTCTTCTATGATGACATAAGCACTATGAAAACTAGAGATTACTGTACGTAAAGGATGTAAGAACCAAACCACTTTAGTGCGGAAAATGGTGGTAGTAAATGCATTACTATATCCAAAGGATTTAGGTTAGTGATCTCATTAATGTAGATCCTCCGCTTATATTGGGGTGAGCCGAGGGACGCAAATAGCTCATATAATACACATATCACATCTCACTTGGTTTGATCTCTCCAAGCCGATAGGAGACGTGATGGTCATATCACTGGGTGACAGAGGCAACAAATCTTGGTTCATACCTACAATGTTCAACAAAAATTATTTCCACGCACTTCTTTAAGTGCACTTGGCTATCACCTTCTCCACCTCTTGCGAGATCCAAATATATTAACTGCCTGCGTCTTTCCATAGCCAAGTTATTCAGCTATACTATCAAACCAACTTTGTACAACAGACAACTTGTACAACTACATACATGATATCTAAACTTATATTACATAAACTCTTCAAAATAGGTCACTTGTGTAAGACACTTAGACACAGAACAAATGTGTGGGATATATGTCCAACAATTTCGATTGAACGCTTACTATATAATTGTCCCTAATACTATCATTATATGTATATTTTGTTGTATATTTGTCATAAACAATTAAATTCCCTTTTTGTCACTTTATGTTATATAAAATATCATTCCCACATAGTAGATTAAAAATAAAAAATATGATCTTTTTTAATCGAGTCGTTGTATCCTTCAATTACAAATTTGACAAAACCGACCCCTAGACATGCACCCGCACTACACACCCATACACAGGTCTATGTAAGTTGTAACATAGCTCTAACCCCCTTCAATAGCTAATAAGATTTTGCATCTTAGCATAGTTGGAAGTTTTTCTTTTTCTTTTTAATAGATAAAGCAAAAGCCCAATTTGATTTCTATTTCGCTAGATTCACCTTGCCATATATTCTTCGCTTAAATTTCTAAGTTACACGAGCAAGTCAGCCTACAACATTCACAATTATAAAAAAAGAACAACACTACCAACCTGCTGTTCAGCCACACTGTTGTTAAAGCTCCCAGGATCAGTTGCTGCAAGAGCAAGTGTAAGGGAAAACTTTTAGTCTTTTGCTTGGATAAGACTTGGGAAAAATATAAACCACATGATTACTCTAATTTTCCTTAATGGATGTAAAAGATAGACATAGGAAATTTTATAAAATCCAAAAAATATCACTACAACAATTAGCATTTCATTAATACTTGCTCAGTGCAATGAAAAGAATATAAATAATATATTAGTATAAGTCTGTGCGTACTGTCTGTTAGTACAGTGAAACAAAATCTCACATCGCCTGAGTAATGTGCAGTATATAAGCGTGAGGGCACCCACACCTCAATAGCTAACTTTTGGAGTTGAATTCTACCAAAAACTGTATAACATGGTATCAAAACTGGATTACCAGGGATAAATAGAGTGCGTGTCCCTATCCTGCACACAACAGGTGCTACTAAGTGAGCACGCTGCGCGTGAAGGGAAGTATGAAGCGAAATTCTACTTCACTTAAATACAAAAGTAATGTGTAGTATATAAGTGTGAGGGTACCCTCACCTCAGTAGCTAACTTTTGGGATTGAGTTATACCCAAGACCGTATAACAAGTACAACATGTTTGTTAGACAAAACAGAAGGAAAAATCTAACAACGTGTTCCTCTCCACTGTTAGGTGCAATAGTTAGAAGAGAAATGAAGAGATAAGGCGACAATGAATGTGTTTCCATATTCACAAAAAACTACCACCTCAAAGTGGAAGTATATCATTTCACATCAAGATATAAGTACTTAAAACAAGATCCCAGCAAGCCCATTAATACCTTCTTTTCTTTCCTCACCATAACTTCTTTGTAACCAATCGAAGCCTTCCCTTGATATCATCTGTTTCATAACTTATTTGCTAAGGTCAGCCAAACAGTGTAACAGTGGAGCACAATTATGTTAAACTTGCCCCATTGTGCCCATAGTACATTTTCGAGATTTCCCTGTATTTCTCCTTAATCTTGTCACATAAGTACAAATACTTAATTAATATAGTGCAAACTAACATTTTTCAGATAATGGAAACCAAAATTTTCACCCAAGAGTGTTCGGTTCCACGATACCATGACGCTGATCAATCAAATGTTATGTACCATATTATTTAAAACCTACATTCACCATAGACAATAAGTTGTTCATATAGCATAATATCATGGGAAAACAATAAAAACATAAGGGAGATCAAAAAAGTTCTAGACTTTGGGACGCAGTAAATCGTTTTCTTTAAAGTAATATTTGCCCTCACTCGAACAAAGTTTGCTATAGGGTTCCTCGCAAATCACCTCCAAGATACAATAAAGCCTTAGAATTCATTAATGGCAGTTAATAAGTGTCTTACCGCACAATCATGTGTGTTAGTAAAATATGCTTTTAAACAGTATAACACTCAGAACGGTAACATTATGGTGCTTCTCACGTATACTAAGTAATGTGTACTACCAATTCAATTTTACCTGCACCTGTTCAAGTGCCAAGTGCCAAATGCACCAATAAAGCACGGGCACATGCTAGCTCTAGTGTGTAACACTGTAGCCCGTTGATTACCTCTCCTTTTCCATTTATCAGCTACATTTTGTCTTCCCACTTATATACTAATGACAAGTCTTCTAAACTTTACTTCCTACCCAAAAAAAATACTTTTCTTCATTCCTGTTTTACTACAAATTGCAAATATGTGTATATATACACGCACACATATGTATAACATAATAACAGTCTAACACTACTCGGTCAAATAGGCACACAAAAAAAGAGTAAGACTGAATTTAGAAGCGCAAGGCAAAGAAAATACTAAGGTTGTGGAGCAAGCTTTTCATTGTGAGACTAGGATACTCACAAGCTTATATGAATGCGTGGAGACGTCATAAAAATTATATATACACAAACCAGAATCCGGCGAATATGCAATGCACGTGCAATAATACTTATAGTAAGAGAGGAGCCAAATGAAAGAAAACAAAAAGAAATTGAATCAAATGGTAATTCAAACTTAAAATTGATTATGCTTTCAGATTAAGTAGACAGAAAAAAAAAAGAGGAAATGAGAGGAGATTCTTGATCAATAATGTGAGGAAATTTGAAGAAGTGTTAATGTCGTGTTTCCTGAAAGGCCAAAATTGCGAATAAAGAAGTAGATAAACCGGCAGGAGATAATTCAGGTGATTGAGTTCAAGTGAATTATAATTGCATCAAACAAACCCCAAACATTAACCCTAGAAACACAAAATCACGAGCAAACGAGCTCAGATCTAACCAAACCTTGAGACTGTTCGTCATTCTCAGTGAACTCCTTCTCCAGTGCGCGATCGATCATATCGGCTAAGCTATCTTCCTTAGATCTCGACCGCGAAGTGTTCGATTCGGCGGCGGTGGCATTGGCGTCCGCCACCGACGGGTGGTTCGGTTCAGTGGCGAGGAGAGAGAGGGAGTAAGAGGGTAGAGAGAGAAAGCATAGGAGGCCGAGAACGAGGAACGGGAGGAGAGTTGTACGCATTGCAGGGTGGAGGAGAGAGAGCGGTGGATTTAGAGAGTGAAAGAGAGAGCGCGACCAACCGTCGTCTTCTCAGGAGGTTTGATTCTCTCTCTACTGTCCCATTCTCTCTCTATGTTTCTCTCCGTGTGATGACGCTAACGGAGGGGAAAAAAGTGTACGGAGTAGTTAGAGGCAATGGGTTGAAAACCAGAGCGTTAGCAAATCAGAAACATAACGGTGTACAGGTCACCCATTTAATCATAATTATAATTATATTATTAATAATTTTAAAATTATAAATATTAAATAAAAATAATATTTAATTTTTAATTTAAATAAAATAATAATAATATTTTATGATTTAAGTATGATTTTAATTAAATAATTAAAATTTTTAATAAAAATAATTAAAATTTAGAGTATAACTACATCAAAAACTAAATAAACTAAATAAAAATATAAAATATTTGAATTAACTACATCAAAATTACTCTAAAAAATTAATAAAAATACATAGTAATATCCAATTAATTTAATAAGAACTCATAAATTAGCAACACTCAATTAAAAAAATAAGAATTTTGAATTAAAACACGAAAAAAATTGCTAGAGAAAACTTGCCGATTTTAGTGAACCGGTACTGGTTCCACCGGGTCGCCGGTTGAACTGTGAATTTTATTGATTTTTGTTAAAAATACCGATTTTTAAATCTGACTGATTTAATAGGTTAATTCGAATAGTAAGTTAGACCGATTCTCACTTCAACCAGTTAAACTGCTCAATTTAGTTCGAATTTGTGAACATTAATTAGAAGAGCAGCTTGGCGGAAGGAGAGAAACTCGCTCTGCCTTTTTGACTCAAGCCGCGAATGGCAAAGGCCTCGTTTGGCAACCAGTTGGACTTTTTTTACTTTTTGTTTGAAGTATAAAAAGTACCAGTTGGACTTTTTTTACTTTTTGTTTGAAGTATAAAAAGTTAAAAGCTTTATTTGGCAACCTCCTGCCTTTTAGCCTTTTTAGTATTTTTGCTTTTTACAAGTTTTTTTTATGTTTTTTTTAAATATCATAATTTTTATTATTTATATTTATTTTTTTATAAAAATTATATTTTTAAAATTTACTCATTAAAATTTATCTAATAAGATCTATATTAAATATAAAATTATCTAAAATAAATCTAAAGAAATTATAATAACGTTAAGCCAAGTTTTTTATTTATTTTTTGACTTAAAATCACTTTAAATTACGTTTTAAATTTATTTTTATTTGACTTAAAGTCATTTTGACGGTTCACTAAATAAATTTTTTTGCTTATTTAACTTAGTGATTTTAAGATAAAAACCTGACTTAAAGTTAGGTTGTCAAATAAGGCCAAATTATAAGCAATTTTTTGTTTTAAAATAAATAAAAAGTATAATTTTTATTTTTAATAACAAATATATTTGACAAACACGTGTTTTTTAATGCAGGTGAAAAATGAACATAGCATGCATGGGGTAAATGTGGTTAGTGTAAGGGATAAATGGTTAGTAAAAATGGCTATTGAAAGTAATAACGATGGTGGCGACTAGTAATAATGAGTCAAGATAGCAGTGAATGAAAAATTGAGGATGGATATTGAACCGGTGGGAGAAGTGTGGCGATTGGAGGTGATAATTGAAAATTGTGATTGAAGAAATTTGTTAATGACGGTAACAACTAGCAAGAGATAGATATAATCGGAAATGATGGACCAGATAAGATGATTTAAAAAGTTATATACAAAACAAGTTAAATTACTTTTTTTGTGTTTATAACAATTTAATAAAATTTAAGAACTATTTACATTTTTTGTTTATAATTTTTTAAAATTTTAAAAATAAAAATAAAAAACAATAAATATAAATGTTACCAAATAGGATCTACATGTATTATTGTTGTTTTTTTTATCTATTTAATAAAAATTTGTTAGTATTAATTATTCTACTTAAAAGTATGTTCTACTACATTTTCAGTGAAAACATTATATTGGTAATATTACACGATCTTTCACAAACTTATTAAATAATTACTCACCATTAATAAAGGGTCCAAATCTTTTCAAACATGTTATTTATCATAATATCATATAATATTTTAAAATTATTAAATAATTATTCCCCGTTATTAGATGGCTGAAAATTTTTTTATTGAATAATTAAGAACGAAAGTGGAGAGACCTAGGATTTGAACCTATGAGTACATGGGATAAGGGCTGCTTTGGCTATAGGAGCTACACACCACATCGAAATTTTTCTAGAACCTTATTTAACCTAGTATTTTTATCCATATATGGTATTATCATAATCTCAATAGTAGGGCTGACTAGACTATATTTGATTGAACTTATTAAATATAAGATTAAATTATATGTTATATAAAATTATATATTTTTATTTAAATGTAATAAATGATTAAACAAAAAGTCTGTATTCATTTAGCATACACTTGGTCTTATTTTTTTATACGAAAAAAGCACATATAGACTTTTTGTAGATATTTTTTGCCTTTGATAAAAAAAAAACAATTAATTTTAATTTGAGTGGACATATTTTTAAAATTTATCCCATTATGAAAAATCAATAAAATTTTTAAAAAATTTAAAAATTGAAAAAAAACAAAAAAAATTAAAATAATTAAAAAATAAAACGTGAAATATATAATATTTAAGAAAATGTGTTATTAATAACTTTTTATTATTAATTTTATTATTTTACTTATTCTATGAATTATATATCTTGGACTAATCAATCAATATGAGTTGTATAGCTGTGAGCATAGAGCTTATTTGGTTAAAAGGTTATTTTATAGAATAATTAGTATATTAAATATTAGTGTAGTGTTTTTTTATACCGAATAATATGTTATTAAGAGTATAATAATATAAGAATCAATAATAAGTTCTTTTGATCTAACATAATTTTAGTAAAATTAATTTTTTTGTTTACAAAAATATACTTTTAATCCATAAACAAACCACCCATCCTTTGAGGTTGGGATAGTGCCCTTAATGGAGGGTTAAATTAATTTGGGGGTTTTTCTTGACTTATTTCTAATTGCTTTTCAAACATGACTATTATATGAAATTATTATCAAATATATAGTTTCATTCCCTTCTTATTTCACCACCAAACAAAGCCTTACTTTATTATTATAGTTTGCTGTGATTGGTACCTTGAAAGTGGGGTGATCAACTGCAACAATCGAGAGTATACCAAGTTTTCATGGAAAAAAAGTCTTCACACACAAAATAAAAATATTTTATTTTTTTAATCTTTTGTTTAAATATATTTTATTTTTTTAGTTAATCTTGCCAAGATAATTCAATAAAATAAAAAATAATAACCAAAAGATAAAAAAAAAATTTGAAAAAATGAAAAATCTTGAAATTTAGCTTGTGTTTGAACTAGTTTTTTTTAGTAATTTTTAGAATTTTTGACTTTTTTGTAAAAAAATAGACGTCAAATCATGTAAAAAAAAGTGACAAAAAGCAAAAAAAAAACCTAATAAACTAAACCAGTTGATTTTTTTTTTTGGCTTTTAAGTTAAAAAATCACGAAAATAAAATAGCTCAAACACAGGTTTAGGCTCTATTCGTTTTAACGTAAAATATTTTTTGATAAAATATTTTATTTATTTGTCACTATTTGGTTAATAAAAAAGTAAGTAAAACAATTGTTTTAATTAAAATATTTTATATCATAAAATAAAATTATTATTTTTTAAATAAATTGATAAGTTTTTTTTTATTTTTTTGAAGAGACATGCTTTGAATCTCATCCTTCCTAAATCTTTAAAAAAAAATTTGACAATTTCTAAAACTAAAACACATATCTTTTTTTAAAGCTTTTTATGTGACTTTTGTTTACCATTTTTAATAATTTTTTTACGTTAATTCAAATAATGATATATTTTAAATTTTTCTCGTTATGAAAAATAAAAAAAATAAAAAAAATGATCAATTTCTTTTTTTTTTTAAAGTTCGTATAAAATAGAAAAAGTCTTAAAAGGCCATTTTAAGACCTTTTCTAAGGCTTTTTTTTTGTTATTAGTGATTTTTTTACGTTATTTCAAATAATTATATTTTTTAAACTTCTCTCGTTATAAAAAAGTTAAAGCAATTGACCAAAAGTTTTTAAAAAAACTTCTGTCTCGTTCTATTTTAAAACATGGCGTCCGTAACTGGTCAGTGAGTCAAAACCCACCAAAAATCTTTATTTTTCTTTAACATTCTTTCTTTATAACGAGTTATGACCATTGGAAAAAAAATAAGACTTATTTAAGTATAATCAAGTGCAAAAATAGATTTATTAAAATATTTTCAACATAAATTCTCAAAGTATTAACTATAAAAATAATATTCCAACTAAGAATTTATTCTAAAAACAGAAGAAAACAAGTGGCAATTATAGGAAAAGGAAAAAGAGTTGAATTTCTTGTTCTCTAAAAACTGAAATCTTCACGCTTTCAAGAGTCATTTAAAATTGTTCAACATCCATTAGCAATACTAGTGTGAATTCAATAATATCTGAATTATTAATTATGTCACAATGTTAGAATAATATATATTAAACGGTTTACCAAAATTTGGTAAGGAGCGATCCTATATTTAATACAGTGAACATGATTATTCCTTAAGTCACCTGGTCGTGACCCCACTCTTATTACTTCGCATCGCTGGTACGCTTAACGTCCCCCAACGGCCAGGACGCCATTGAATCAATCATTTTATTATTTATTTATATCATTCATTCATCATTTTATTCATTTATTCATCATTTTTAACATTCACGTGAAATAAAAATTAATTCAGATATCAGAGACTCGCCTGATCTAGTAAAAAATTAATTGTGATTTTTTAAAACTCCAAATCTAAATAGAAGTACAGAACAATATTTTAGTCATTTAATTTTTATTTTTTAATTCTGACATTAAGACTGTATCATTATTTCTTAAGAATTATTTAATAAAGTATATTTATAATTATAAAATTCTAATTTAAATTATTGCTACAAAACGTATTTTTTAAAATTTATTTATTTTGAAAATATTTTTTTTTTAATTTTAATTTAAGAAAAATCTTACAATTTAACTTGTTTAAATTTTAACTTGAGTCCGAATAAATATGTTTATATATTTACTTTTTTTAATTTAGATCATTTAATTAAACTCTAAAAATTTATAAAGTTATATTTTGTAAAACCTTTAATTTAATTTATTTTAAATTTTGATTTGGCAAAATTCTATTTATTTTTCATAAATAATTTCATTTCAAAAATCTTGTTAACAAAATTTTATAAAATTTTAATCATTACACTTTATTTTTAAAGTCACATATAAATTACTATTTTATTAATTACAGTGACAAAAATAATATTTTAATTACCCATTTTTCTCAACTAATATTATTTTCTTACATTAAGGACAACTAAATAAATTAGTTAGTAAAATATTTATTTTCATTGAATTTTTAGCCATTATTATTCTTTTAAAATTATTTTCATTTTTAATTTAAAATTTGATTTTCATAAAAACTTTTTAACTTTTAAAACTTTTAGTATAAGTTATTTTATTTTTTTATAACAACTAATTAAACTCCATATTATTATTATTACAAAATAACATCTTAATAATAATTTAGTTTATATAATAAAATATAACTTAAACATAAATTAAGCAATAAACCCAACCAAACAAGGCTTAAACTAACAAAAATCAACCAAACAGAACCCAAACACGCACCAAATAGAAGCAAAACCCAAAACACACGCTCAACCAAAATCCCACCGCTATCCAACTCCCAAAAATCGAGGGATTCAGGGGCCGCCAGAGGTGTTGACGGCGCCGACAGGGGTCGCCGGTGGCTTTCGGTGGTGGCATGAGGAGGTTCCGATAGGCAGAGAGGAAAAGAGAGAGAGAGAGAGAGAGAGAGAGAGAGTCGTGAACCAGAGAGGGGAAAAGGTGGACAGCGGCGGCGGTGGGTGGCGTCGATGGTTGGCGGCCGCTTCTGGGGTGGCGTCAGTGGTCGTCGACGCCGGTGGTGGCTGAAGGAGGCATTGGGGCTGAGCTAGGGTTTGCCAGTACTCACTATCTCACTTTCTCTCTGCTTTTCTTGCATAAAAAACGTCCTAAACCCCTCTAGTATTTATACGCACACTAGACGCTCCATCCTAACCCTATTTTAGGTTACAAATCAAAATTCTTCCATTAAATTCCTCTTTCAGCGGCCCTTGATTTGATCGGTTCCCCTTTTAACGCCATAATCAATTTTCTTTCTTAAAATTTTTCAGTCAACTGATGTAATTATTGATATATACATATATATAGCATCATTTATTATTTTAATTCAACATCATTTTTAATATATTTTTGTTCTTATTTTATTTTATTTATTTATTTTTTTCTGAGATATTACAGTCTCCCCACCTTTAGAAGTTTGGTCCTCCAAACGTTATCTGAGTTAGAAGATATCGTACCTTACTCGAAAAGTTTGGGGTATTTGTCTCTCATGTTGGCTTCTTTTTCCCACGTTGTTTCTACTCCAGAATGGTTGTCCGACCATATCTTGACGAGCGGCACCACCTTGTTGCGAAGTCATTTCTCTTGCTGATCTATAACACCTATCGGTCGCTCCTCGTAAGTTAAATTCTGGCTCAGCTGTACAGGCAGTTGTGTCAGGACATGGGTTAGGTCAACAATATATCTCCTAAACATTGACACGTGGAAGACATCATGCACTTGAGCGAGATCAGGCGTTATAGCCAACTGATATGCTACTGGTTCCACCCTTTCTAAGATCACGAAGGGCCCGATGTAATGAGGATTTAACTTTCCCCTTCGACCAAACCGAAGAACACCCTTCATTGGAGACACCTTGAAGAAAACCATGTCGCCCTCCTGAAACTTCAACTCTCGTCGATGTGCGTCAGCGTAACTCTTTTGTCGGTCCCGTGCAATCTTGAGACGTTCCTGAATTTGGCGGATCTTCTCGGTTGTTTCTTGTACTAGCTCTGGTCCTGTGAGATGATCTTCATCCGTGCTTGCCCAGCAAACTGGTGTTCTGCACCTCCGTCCATAAAGAGCTTCGAAAAGGGCCATCCCGATATTAGCCTAGAAACCATTATTATAAGCTAACTCGATGAGCAATACGTGATCTTTCCAACTTCCCTGAAAATCAATGGCGCAAGCTCGAAGCATATCCTCCATCGTCTGAATAGTCCGTTCTGACTGTCCATCCGTTTGTGGGTGAAAGGCCGTACTGATGTTTAAGCTGGTGCCCATAGCATTCTGAAAGCTCCTACAAAATCGAGAGATAAACCTCGGGTCACGGTCTGAAATAATTATCATTGGAACTCCGTGTAAGTGCACAACTTCTCAAACATAAAGCCTGACTAACTGGTCGATTGTGTACGTATTCTTCACCGGTAAGAAATGAGTTGTCTTCGTGAGTCGATCAACGATTACCCATATAGAGTTGTTGCCTTTCTGCGTACGAGGTAGCCCCACTATGAAATCCATTGTAATATGCTCCCACTTCCATTCTGGAATCGATAAAGGTTGCAGGAGACCAGCCGGTCTTCGACGTTCCGCGTTGATTTGCTGGCACTGAAGACATTTGCTCACATATGCTACCACGTCCCTCTTCATTCCCATCCACCAAAACATCCTCCGCAGATCTTGATACATTTTCATTAGCCCGGGGTGTATCGCGAACTTCGAATTATGACCTTTGTTTAGTATCCGCTGCTTTACTTCTATAAAGTCAGGGATGCACATCCGATTTTGAAATCTCAACACACCATCCAAAAATGAAAAATTTGGGTTGGGTGTCATATTAACTCGGTCGCAAATTGCTTTTAACTTTGGATCTTCCTGTTGCCGTTGCTTTATTTCTTCTAGAATAGTTGATTGAACTACGATTGCCGCACAAAAGGATATAGATTCCCTGTCTAGCTCCAGTCGTTCAATACTCTAAAGAGATTGTAGTTGTTGTGCAAGAAGACTATTCACAGTTCCCGTAGCCTTTTGACTCAAAGCATCAGCTACTACGTTCGCCTTTCCAGGGTGATACAGAATGTTGATGTCGTAATCCTTCATTAGCCCCAGCCAGCATCTCTACCTCAAGTTCAATTCTTTCTGCGTGAAGATGTACTTCGAGTTTTGGTGATCGGTATACACGTCACAGGGTACCCCGTAGAGATAATGTCGCCAGATCTTAAGTGCGAACACCACGGCTGCTAGCTCAAGGTCGTGGATCGAATAATTCTTCTCGTGGATCTTCAATGGTCGTGAAGCGTAGGCGATGACTTTCCCATGTTGCATCAGTACACATCCCAATCCTTGTCGCGATGCGTCACTATAGATCGAGAATCCTTCTGTGCCTTTCGGTAGAGCAAGTATAAGTGCCAATGTTAATCTCTCTTTTAGCTCTTGGAAACTTTTCTTCTGTCTCTCGTTCCAGATAAAAGGTTCTCCTTTCCGAATTAGCTCCGTTAGTGGTACTGCGATTCTTGAGAAATCTTGTACAAACTGGCGATAATATCCTGCGAGCCCTAAGAAACTTCGTATCTCCGTTACTGTCGTTAGTGTTGGCCAGTTCACGACTGCTTCTATCTTCTAAGGGTCCACAGATATTCTATTACTTCCGATCACGTGCCCCAAAAATACCATTTCCTTCAACCAGAATTCACATTTCTTCAGCTTGGCGTACAACCTATGCTCTTTCAACGTTTGCAGCACCTTTCGCAAATGTTCCACGTGTTCATCTTCACTTTTAGAGTAGATTAGGATGTCGTCGATGAAAACAATCACAAACTCGTCCAGGAACTCCTTAAACACTTGGTTCATGAGTTTCATGAAAGATGCCGGCACATTTGTCACTCCAAATGGTATCACCAAAAACTCGTAATGTCCATAGCACGTTCAGAAAGCCATCTTCTCGATATCCTCCTTCTTCACTTTCAACTGATGATACCCGGACCGCAAGTCAATCTTGGAAAATACTTTTGGGTCTTGTAGCTGATCAAATAAATCGTCGATCCGTGGTAAAGGTTATCTGTTTTTAATAGTAATCCTGTTTAACTCCCGATAATCGATACACAACCTCATGGTTCCATCCTTCTTCTTTACAAACAACACCAGAGCTCCCCACGGCGACATATTGGGCCTAATGAAACCCTTATCCAATAGCTCCTGTAGCTAAACTTTTAACTCTTTTAACTTTGCCGGAGCCATACGATATGAAGCTTTGGAAATGGGTTGTGTCCCAGAGACAACTTCGGTTAAAAAATTGATTTCTCGATCTACGGGCATTCTAGGTAAGTCTTCAGGAAAAACTCCCAAAAACTCACATATTACAGGAATCTCTGCTAAACTTGGATTTTTGGGCATATCCTTCGTCACACTGCATAGATACCCTCGACATCCCTTCGATAGAAGTTTCCAAGCTTGGGTCACGGATATGAAAGATGGGGGTGAGGAAAATCTTTGCCCCTCAAAGTAGTACTCGCCGCGAGGGGTACAAAAATTGACACACTTCGATGTGCAATCAATAACAGTATGATTTGCAGTAAGCCAGTCCATGCCATGAATGACGTCGAAATACCCCATTTCAATAGGGATTAAATTCGCTGCAAGGCTAATATCACCGAATGCTACATCACAACTCCTATAGACAGATGAACAGGTTACTCCTCTACCCATAGGCTGAGACACCAGCAGATCATAACCCAAGGGTTCTGGCATTCCCACCAAATTCTTAGCAAACTTGGATGATACAAAAGACTGTGTAGATCCAGAGTCGAATAACGCATAAGCGGGTGTGGAGCATACAAACAGGTTACCTGCGACAACCTCTTCCGTATTCTGGGGATCTCCTAGCACCAATGCAAACATTCTTCCCTGCCTTTGGTTGTTGTTGTCATTTCTCCGGCTCTCATAGGGTGGCCTCCTTGCATTATCCGTCCCTTGGCTTGTGTTCCCTCTATTATTTTCTGCGAGCTTCGAACAGTTCGTCTTGAAGTGCCCCTCAGCACCGCAATAAAAGCATTTGTTGGTCGTTCTCCAGAAAACTCTTGAGTGCATCTTTTCGCACGTCGCGCAAGGAAACCATTGATTTCCTTCATTAGTAGTGCCCATATTGGTCTTCTTCGAATTCCTGCCTCCCGATCCTGTAGCTTGGCGCTTCCGGTTCTCAAAGAACTTGCGACTCTCATTATTCTCCTGCTCTACCAGCATTGTTCAATCAACCATGTCAGCATAGCTAGGTAACCTCAACGAGCGAATCATCTTTCTGATTTTCGGTCGTAATCCATCCTCGAACTTGTGGGCCTTCATATGTTCAGTATGAATCATATGTGGGGCATACTCGGCAAGATTCGTGAACTCCGCCTCATAGTCAGAAACTGACATTCCCCCTTTTTGCTTGAGTTACTGGAACTCGGTGCATTTGGCATCGCACAGAGACTGGGGAAAATACTTCTCTCATAAGTGACCTAAGAACTGCTCCCACTCCTTGTGCGGTTTGCTTTGTTTCTTCAAATTCCACCATCTCTGGACTTCACCTTCCAGTTGATAAGTGGACAACGTCACTTTCTGAGTTTCTGTACATGTCACAACCCCAAAGATCTTTTCCATGGATGCAATCCATTCATTCGCTTTGATTGGGTCCAGCCCTCCTCGATAGGATGGTGGCCTCATCTTCAGAAACTCCCTCATGCTAAGACCATCGGCATGGTTCTAATGCAGAGCCGGGTCGCGGCCCTGAGCTCTAACTGGCGGTGGGTCATAGGGTTTAGGAGGCACGGGGTCTTGCTGTTGCCTGTCCTGGGCTAGGTCACGTATCATCTGACGCATCTCTTCCATTTGGGCCTTTACTTGTGCCATAAATTCGTCTATGTTTCTTTTTCTGTTTCCGTTCCCATTCCCATTCGTTCTACGCGTATTAACCATCTTTATAAATCTAAATTAAGTAAAATATACATGAAATTAGGAAAGTACACTTAGCATTTAAAACTTAACAAAAAAAGCCAATCATATTTTTCCTATGCTCTGGGGTTAAAAATGAAAATTTTTAAAACCATTGCTCTGATACCACTTTTGTCACGACTCATTTTAAAACATGGAGTCCGTGACCGGCCAATAGGTCAAAATTCTCCAAAGGCCTTTTTATCTTTCTTTAACATTCTTCATTTATTTAGAGTTATGATCATTGAAAAGAAATAAGACTTATTTAAATATAACCAAATGCAAAAATAAATTTATTAAAAATATTTCCAATTAAAAATTCTCCAACATGAATTTTCAGAGTATTAACTATAAAAACAATGTTCTACATAAGAATTTATTCTAAAAACAGAAGAAAACAAATTGCAATTACAAGATATGAAAAAGACTTGAACTTTTTGTTCTCTAAAAACTAAAATCTCCACGCTTTCAAGAGTCACCTGAAATTGTTCAACATCCATTAGTAATGCTAGTGTGAATTGAATGATATCTGAATTATTAATTATGCCACAGTGTTAGAATAATATATATTAAATGGTTTGCCAGAATTTAGTAGGGAGCGACCCAACATTTAATACGGTGGACATGATTATTCCTTACGTCACCCGGCCGTGACCCCACCCTTATTGCCTCGCCTCACTGGTACGCTTAACGCCCCCCAGCGGTCAGGACGCCGTTTAACCCATCATTCTAATTCATTTATATCATCCATTCATCATTTCTGTTCATTCATATCATTTCATTCATTTATTCATTATTTTTAACATACACGTGAAATAAAAACTAATTCAAATATCAGAGACTCACCTGATCTAACAGAAATTAATTTGTGATTCTTCAAAATTTCAAATCTAAATAGAAAGTACGAACAATATTTTAGTCATTCAATTTTTACTTTTAAATTTTGTCATTAAAACTATATTATTATTTAATAAAGTTTATTTATAATTATAAGATTCTAATTTAAATTACTGCCACAAAATTTATTTCTTTAAATTTATTTGTTTTGAAAATATTTTTCTTAGATTTAATATTAACTTGTTTAAATTTTAACTCAAGTCCATAAA
>JAOTRH010000024.1:6592249-6624194 GCA_034768845.1 Heliamphora exappendiculata | reverse complement strand
TCTGAATTTGATCCGTTCGACCTAGCCAAGACCAGCTACTATAACGATGTACTACAATCGTACCAATGGAATGTCCGAGTCTATTGGGATTGTGAGCCTATTTGTATAATCTGTTAGAACTTATGATCTGATCTTTCGTGCAGCACGCATCGAGTCAAATACTGGATAGAATATACGGACTATGAATTCATACATCAGAAATATAAATATAAAATCATAAATGCAAAACTATCTCAAATGTTTCTCATTAAAATGCCAGGGACTCAGAATAAAATACATAAAAAGTATGATTTTTCAGTATACATTCTAAACAGTCGTACTAGTATGGAAGGTGAGAAAAAGAAAGATTACTGAAGTTTTTTTTTATTTGTTTTTATTGTTTCATATTTTTCTTTTAAATGTTTTTCCTTTTTGTTTTAGAATTTTTAACCAATAAAATAGGATATTTAAAAAAAAGCTAAATTAGGTGTTTGGAATAATTGTTTGAGTTTGTCACGCCCCAAACACTAGGGTAACGCGAAAGCAGACCAAAACTCCCATTTGAGAAAATAAGATTTTTATAGTTGGAAAACCATCAACTCAAAATCATACCTCATATGGATAAAAGCCCCACAGTTCAACTATCATAAACTGAAAACATGCAATCTCATACATGAATAAGTATATCGCCGAAAGACATACAAATCAGCCTTCTGAAACAGACATCACATGTATAAGTACATGTCAAAAAAAAATCAAAAACTACATCTAGTATTCCGCCACCACAGGAATCTAGGTCAACTCTTTATGCTCACCTGAAAATATTTTTCAGAAAAATCCCACACCGTGAGTTAAAACCTAATAGAAAGTAGACGGTAAAGCTGTAAAGCAGCCTATGCAATCATATGGGGGGAGTTAACTCGTTCACGAAATCCAAAAAGGTTTTTCGCTCAAAAATCACATGTTTTCCACCAAGCCAACACGGGCCTCAAAAACAGTTTTATCTCATAAAACTCACATTTTTATCTTTCAAACTATGCATATCATCCTAACAGATATCATGCTACAGTTAATGAAAAGCTGTAATAAAACAGTAATCAGAACATGATCTTTGTTCACCCGGATCATACAATCGGAATCAAAATATTATTTTCCCACACGGAACACACAGCTGAGGAAAATAAAACGGTAAAAAAGCTTTTCTCCACTCGGGTCACACAGCCGAGGAGAACACAGTAAAATGAGATCCTATGGACCGACTCTGCTATACCGACAAAGGTAACAACTATAGACTCTCGTCCATTATTTTAGGCCCCCAAGCTTGATAATGACAAGTTTTATATAGAGTCACGACAACGTAACTGCTCAATTTATGAGTCATGCCCGAGGGTCCAGAGCACCCACCAACCACTCAATTTACGGGATTCAACCCGAAGGTACAGAGCACCTACTGCTTAATTTATGGGACTTGAGACCAAGGGTACAAAGCACCCAATCACTTAATTTATAGGGACTAACCTTAAGGTACAGAGTACTTACGCTGCGCACGTTTCTGGACTTACACCGAGGAGCAATGGAAGCCCAACTCAAAACCACACACCCATTGTCACGGTACATTTATGGATAGCATTTAAAAGCCCACAAAATAGTTTTACATCGCATGTATATAAAAGAGATCCAATCCATCATCATAGAGATCTATAAGCTTGTAACAACATATGTTTTAACAAAACTGAGACTCAACCCCAAGGGTTAGCTCCAAACCTCCACAAACATGTTTTTCATAAAAAAAAAACACTTTATTTTCAAATCTCCTTTTGCAAACCACGGATTTCAACACATCTGAATCATGTATAAAATCGGGAAAATGCGTAAAATTCACCATTTTCACTGTTTTCAAGAACACCCATTGAAAACCCAACACCCACAAGTCATATCATGTAATAAACCAAAAAAATCGTAAAATACTCTTTTTGCCCGAAATAAGGTTTAAACATAACACATGATACATAAGCATTTCAGTCGGAAAAAAGCATAAAATTGAGTGTAGTGTAACTGGCCAACCGTCACTATCACGTCCCGACACCCGGGTCACGTGAAATATCCACAAACAAACTCCCACGGAACAAGAGATTTGATGAAAAGGCTCACAAGAATGAAAAACAACCTTTTCCCAAACATTTGGCCAGAACGGATGAAAAATAGTTTGAAAATCTTGACACACCTTCACTCTTTTGGTCATAACTTTTTCTACAAAAATGTTTTTGATGTGAAAGAGGTTCCATTGGAAAGAAGACTTCCGGGGCTTCAATTTGAACACAAAAACGACCCCACTTTGATACCACGTCATCACCCTATCAACTCCAACATCTTCATCACTGAAGTTCTCATGATGTCAATCCACGAGCAACAACACAACGCTCGACTCCAGAGAGAAACTTACTTACTCACCTAGACATCAAAGAACACCTCTCAGCAAACCCTCGTATGCAGAACTCATCACGGTCCTTTCGTTCCCAACCAAACAATTGCGTCGGTCCGAATAGGCCATGCCAATCAAGGCTTCTCCAACCTCTTACTCTCGGGACCACCATCTATACAAACAACTGTTATGCCAAGTCACAATACTTACCACAGTCGATAGCCACTCCTCGACTCCAAGAACTCTACGCAGTTCCAAGTCCTCAAATAAAGCAAAGGTCATACTCACAAAAGTCTACTGGGCATCCACCATATGCATATCACAGCCTCACTATTCCGACAAAATTCTTGCTGTACCATGAGCTAGAAGCACAACCATATACACACGCAACGGTCAACGATCCTCAACTAATCACTGCAAAGGAACTCTGTATATTGACACCGACGCCCTTATCAACCAGCATCCATGGTCTAACAACTCGACCTCACAGGGAACACAACCCTACTGGTTCAACCATCCGTTGAAACCATACTGACTAGGTTTCCACAACCTATCAGATGTACCACACTCATACGTACTCTTTTACGGTCTTTCACTGCGGGAAAATACCAACCCCATCATGTGATTCTGTACGGTCTATAACCGCAGGAGCAATCGGATCCCAAGTCACACACGCAGATGTTTAACACCCAAAAAGCATGAAGAACCCGTCTTCTAATCACCTGATCCTGGCGATACACATCCCTGAGTCACAACTTCAAGGGTCACAACGCAGATACAAATCCACTGAGATTCCACAGTCTCAGGACACAACCAAAACCTGAACCAATCAAAACCTGGCATCTCTGTCCACCCGAGATGAAACAACTCGCAAACAGCACGCACTAGACAATCGTCTACAAGAACTCTCTCTCTCCTTCCATCCAACAAAAAGAAAAAGGCCAACAAGAAACCATGGCCAAACCTCGACATACTGCCAGCGTACTCCCGGTGCTCCCCAACACTTAGTCTCTAAAGAACTTTGAAAGTCCTACCTCGAGACCACATCGAGTACAGGCATCGTACCCTACGATTTCTCACCTATCATCCCAGGCTGGCCAAATCTCACGGTATATTGCTGAACCTAATCACTCCACACTTCGTTTCCATGAGCGAACAACGTACCCATCTCTGGACCTAAGGTGGAACACAAACAACTTTCGGGCATATCGCACTCGAGATACATCTTCTCAGCACTAAGCCAACCACACTGTCGAATTTATCGACGATCCTTTCGAACCTCGTGCACCCAGCATGGTTCCTAAACATGATCTCCTAATCACTAGGATCTCGACCAAATCACGAACCTGCATTCCTGTAGGAATCTCATGGAACTGATACTCGTCGCATGATGAAATTAGAGCCTAAACTCTTACACATTCCAACACAACCGCCACCCATGCTTACTCTCAACATATCTATAACTCATACTTATTCACATACCCCTGAGCTCGCTTACTCAGAACTCAAGTCTCAAACCTCGAAAGGTATACATCGCCCAAGGTCATCAGAACTACTTAGGCTACCAACAACATCCTCAGATGCTACTCTAGCAACCGTCAATATCTTGCTGACCACCATCAACATCCTGACTACCAGGGGATATCTCCAAAACCCCTCACGTTCTGCTATCTCTACAGACACCTGGCCAAGGATTACTACGCTCCCATCCACTATGTTACAGTCCATACTTCATCCTGAGTACACGACTCATCACACAGCTGAAACCACGTGCACCAAAAGGCTATCCTTACAACTTTCGATAACTTACTCTTATGCGAAGCCAGCTACCCAGGCCAAAGCCATCAACCAAGCTTCGACCTCACATAGCTAAACCCAACTCACTGAGGAGTTCCACAACATCCCAAGCGATCGACGCTCAACCCATACCGTACCTCTACAACTGATAACAACCGAGTCGCACATAACCAACCTAAACCACGGTCCCGCTGTCTCTAAAGGGTGTACAGGTTATAAAGAAGGAAAACATGAAACACGGCAACCTAAGGTCGATCTATCATGTTATCTCTGCCACATATCACATAATCATGCTAACACATAGCAACAACGATTATGCAGACACAACACCGATACCGAGGAGAACCGACAAGAATGACGCATCACTTTAGATAACCTACTCAGATTCCTTGCTAGAAGTCACATCCGCGAAATGCGTTTCTAACATGGCTCCTAAGTTTGTCAATCCAAACGCTCGAAGGCAAGACTAATCATTCTTAAGGCCCAACCTCCAAGCCCACGTATACACCATAAGCTATCATGCTATGTTAGGAAAACGCTTTAACACATGCAATCAAGCACACATACATCCTCACAAGGTGATGTACCCTATTTTCTATGGCTCTTAGGTATTCGAACTCAGAGTTTTGATACCAAGTTGCCACGCCCCAAACACTAGGGTCACGCGAAAGCCCACCAAAACCCCCATTTGAGAAAATAAGATTTTTGTAGTTGGAAAACCATCAACTCAAAATCATACATCATATGGATAAAAGCCCCATAGTTCAACTCTCATAAACTGAAAACATGCAATCTCATACATGAATAAGTATATCGCCGAAAGGAGTACAAACCAGCCATCTAAAGCAGGTATCACATGTATAAGTACATGTCAAAAAAAAACTAGAAACTAAATTTAGTCTTCCGCCACCATAGGAATCTAGGTCAACTCTTTATTCTCACCTGAAAATATTTTTCAGGAAAATCCCACACCGTGAGCCAAAACCCAATAGAAAGTAGACAGTAAAGCTATAAAGCAGGTTATGCAATCATATGGTGGGATCTAACTCGACCACGAAAGCCAACAAGATTTTTCTCTCAAAAACCACATATTTTCCACCAAGCCAACACGGGCCTCAAAAATGATTTTATCTCATAAAACTCACATTTTCGTCCTTCAAATTGCCACAGTTAAAGAAAAGCTGTAATAAAACAGTAATCAGAACATGATCTTTGTTCACCCGGATCATACAACCGGAATCAAAATATTATTTTTCCACTCGGAACACACAACCGAGAAAAATAAAATGCTAAAATAAGTTTTCCTCCACTCGGGTCACACAGCCGAGGAGAACACAATAAAATGAGATCCTATGTACCGACTTTGCCACACTGACAAAGGTAACAACTATAGACTCTCGTCCATTATCCTAGGTCCACAGGCTTGATAATGACAAGTTTTATACGGAGTCACGACAACGTAACTGCTCAATTTACGGGTCAAGCCCGAGGGTCCAGAGCACCCACCAATCACTCAATTTACGGGATTCAACCCGAAGGTACAGAGCACCTACTGCTTAATTTATGGGACTTGAGCCCAATGGTACAAAGCACCCAATCACTCAATATACGGGGACTAACCCGAAGGTACAGAGCACCTACACTACGCACGTTTCTGGACTTACACCGAGGAGCAATGGAAGCCCAACTCAAAACCACACACCCATTGTCACGGTACATCTACGGATAGCATTTAAAATCCCACAAAATAGTTTTACATCGCATGTATATAAAAGGGATCCAATCCATTATCATTGAGATCTACAAGCATGTAACAACATATGTTTTAACAAAATTGAGATTCAACCCCAAGGGTTAGCTCCAAATCTCCACAAACATATTTTTCATAAAAACACCTTGTTTTCAAATCTTCTTTTAAAAACCACGTATCTCAACACATCCGAATCATGTATAAAATCGATCAAAGGCGTAAAACCCACCATTTCCACCGTTTTTAAGAACACCATTTGAAAACCCAGCACCCACAAGTCATATCATGTAACAAACCAAGAAAAGTGTAAAATATGCTTTTTATCCGAAACAAGGTTTAAACATAACACATGATATATAAGCATTTCAATCGGGAAAAAAGTATACAACTAAATGTAGCGTAACTGGCCAACCGTCACTATCGCGTCCCGACACCTGGGTCATGTGAAACATCTGCAAACAAACTCCCAAGGAATAAGAGACTTGATCAAAAGGCTCACAAGAATGAAAAACAACCTTTTTCCAAACATTTAGCCAGAACAGATGAAAAATGGTTTGGAAATCTTGGCACACCTTCACTCTTTTGGTCATAACTTTTTCTACAAAAAAGTTTTTGATGTGAGAGAGATTCCATTGGAAAGAAGACTTCCGAGGCTTCAATTTGAACACAAAACGACCCCATTTCGAGTCAGGATGAGGAAGATATATCAATTTTAAAAATGAATTTTCAACCAGCAAAAATAGACCGCGGGATAGACCGGTTGAGCGGTCCCTTAATCAGTGTTGCGCGAGAAACTGCTGCAAAACCAAAATTTGAAGCCTCCAAACATCCAATAACCATCCAACAACCAACCAAACTCAAAATCGAAGCAACTAAACTCCCTTTCAACCTCCTTGGACATACACAAGCCCAAGGCTAACACCCAAACCTCAAAAGAAACCCTCAAACACCGATTCCATCCAACCGAAATCAACACAAATGCCTTTTTAAACCAAAACCCGGTTTAACGAAACATAAGTCGGTTATCCATGCATTTTTAATCGGTCAAAATACTTATAATTGTACGTAGTACCTTTTAATAGCAGTAGAGTCTAGAATCCTACCTCGTTGGGTCAAAAACTCAACGCCTCGTTCTACGTGCAAATTCGAGCTTCGTCAAATTCAATTTCTATCCAGATAGATGTGTAGACCACGAAGCCAATACTAAGGGTCTGCTGTCTGATCGTCGAAAATTGAACCCCAGGACCCCGAGAGTTAGAGAGAAAGCAGAGAGAAAAATGAAGAATCTTAAGAGTTAAGTTTTGAAAATATCTAACTCCAGATATTTATAGGCCTCCAAAATATCTTCTTCTTTTTAAAATTTTTGAAATTCGCACCGTAATTTCCCGCTGCTCCCGGGACCAACCCCGCAAAATCTCTGAACCCAAACATGCGTCAAAATCACATTTTTATAGAATCTCGCGCTAGCCCTCCATCGCTCGAGCATCCAACCACCGCTCAAGCGGTCACCATCCAGATCCACTTTCTGCCACCAGCCCAAAGAAGCAAGATCAAACTTTAATTCTTACTCCTATCAACACTTAGATCATTTTTCCAAAAAAGAAACGGGTCAGGGTCTCACAGAGTTGTACTATGATGAGAGAATAAACTAATAGATAATAAATAATAGTTTGGGTTTAACTTGAAGAGGCAATAAATAATAGTTTGGGTTTAACTTGAAGAGTTAACATTTTCAACTTCTATAACACCAATATTTATATTCTTCTTTTTTTGAGTATTTTTTTTTATTGTTGTAGATAGATTCGTAGTAATATAAAGATAATTTATTGTATCAACTATATATCATTTTGATATTTTTCTTATTGTGTTTTCAAATTTGCTACAAAAGAAAGATGGCGTTGAAGAATTTTGTATCGCGATTTTTTAAATATTATTTTCTCATATTAAATATCTTTTTTTTGTCTATTTATTTGGAACGAATTGTTTGATACATCTTTTTGAAGTTAGAAGTACATTTACAGTATTATGTAGACAAATTAGAGATTTATACTTGATTGTTGTGATAAATTTCGATTAATTTTGTCACTCATTCTATCTATTTGTGATGAAATAATTTGTCACCATTTACATTATAGTAGCGATGAAATTTGTTTTGTCAGAAAAATCTGATTTCGCGACGATTTTGTGACAAATTTAGTCGTCACTAATTGTTGTTAATAATTTAGGTAAAGAAAGTTTTCATGAAATTGTTTGTCATTAATTGTTTTCATTTGCGAGGAAATAGCGCTCGTCGCAAATTGCTTTATATTGCGAGTAAATATTTTGTCATAAATTCACTATAAACAAAAATAATTTTTCATTTTTGGTGACGAAATAGCATTTATGACGAAATTTTTTTTGTCAACAATTCACTTTTTTTGTGACGAAATATGTTTTGTGAGAATTACTTTCGTCACCAAAGATGATAATAAATCGTCACAAACGGCATTTGTTTGGTGAGAAGTTAAGGTTTTTCATCACAAAATGTCGAAGTTTTAGTGAGAAATTAAATTTTCGACACGATGTACTTTTTGCGACGACCCTTTAGAGACAAAAGTAGAGAGGATGCATTTTCGTTACGGAATCTATTAGCGATGAAATACATAGATTTACAGACGAAATCATTTCCTCAATAATGACTTATTTTGTTGTAGTGTCGACACAAACAGCGGAGGTGTCGACACAAACAGAAAATGTGTCAACACAAATAACAACAAAATACTCAACACCAACAGTGTGTCGACACAAACAGAAAATGTGTCGACACCAAACAACAAAAGGTGTCGATACAAACAGAAAATGGTGTCGACACAAAAGAACAGAAAATTCCACGTAATAGCCACTGAAGCGTGCTCAAAACCACAGACGGAAAATGTGTTGACCCTAACAAAAAATGTGTCGACACAAAAACCCCAAATTCTCAAATTTCAGAATAAGTTACAGGCGATGGTGAAAACAAACCCAAGCTACTGAAATAACTTCTCAACTCCAAATTAAACCAACCATGCACTCCCTCTACAACCCATGGGCATACACAAACCCAAAACAACGAAGATACACTGAAAGAAAAGCCTCAAAACCCTTTTCCTCAAATTGAAATCAACCCAAAAGCGATTTTGAACCAAAATCTAACTTTTTGAAACATAAACTAACTTTTCATGTATTTTTAAATGGTAAAAATACAAATGATTACACGTAGCACCCTCTAACAGTTATACAGTCTAGGATCCTACCTCGATAAGTTAAAAACTCGACGTCTCGATCCACGTGTAAAATCGAACTTCGCCGGAATGAAACTCTGTCCGGATGAAAGCATAGACCACCATGCCAATAATAAGGATCGGCAGTTGATTTGTCAAAAATCAAGCCCCGGACCCCCGAGAAGTTAGAGAGAAGGTATAAATTTTGGTTTGAGAAAAAGAAACTTAGTCTCCAAGTTTTCCAAAAAAAAAATCTCCACAAATATCCAAAGGCTAGATATTTATAGGCTAAGAACATATCTTTTTCGAAAATATATATATTTTTTTAAATCGTACAAAAACTCCCTACAATCCCAGGAACCAACCCCGCATGCTTATTTCAACACAAACATGCATCAAAACGCATAAATCATACATTGTAGAAATATATATATGCAAAAACACGTCAAACATATATAAGTCTCAAAAAGATACAGGTCCGGGTCTTACATGAATGATGTGTTGTGTTTGATTGTGATTGAAATGTTTGTATGGTTCTTGAATATTAGTGGGGAGAGAGCGCGAATGCTTTTAGGAGGTAAAAGGTTAAATTGAATTATGTGAGGGTTATAATCTCTATTTGGGAAGTGTGTTCTTAAGGCAAGAGAAAGGCCGTGGAGATGCGACCTTGTATTTGACGGTTGTTTAAGTTTGAGAGTTAAGAGTCGACTGTTGATATAATAGAATTTGTTACGATGTTAGTTATTATCGGTGATGATTAATTGTCGGTAGCATGTTAGTGTTATGAGAATTTTTCTTTGGTGCTAGTACGGGGTAGATATTAGTTAAGTTCTCTGGTTGAGAATATTTGCTTTGATGACATGTTGAATGGTAGATGGTTTGGTGGGGTTGTATCATGATAATAACGCCTTTAGTTAAAAACTTTGGGAAACTTTAGTTAAAAACTTTGGGGAACTTTCATATGGAGCATTGTATTTAGAAATAGAATTGGATGGAGATCGTATTAGTTATGACTCTTTGATCTTTTGAATACTTGGGCAACCTAAATTCTTTGCAAGTTAGAGAAGTACTTAATGGATTAACATAAAATATGTAGGCATGGCTTCTCTTATCGAGAATAAGTATTCCATTCTCGATTTCTAGAAGACTAAGGAATTTGGATTGGTGTCAAGTAATCTTTTCACTAATAAGACCCATAATAGGGAATGGTTTATTCTACCTCTACTCAAGGAGTAATTTTTTGCTCATCTAGAGGGTTGGAAAAAATTGGAACTATATTCAAATTTTAAATGGCTATCTTTTGGGATGTTGTCATTCGTTATGATGGCACTGTTAAGAATGTATGCAGCAATTCAATGATTTAAATTGAGTATAGGGTCAAGCTATAAGCTAAGAGTTTCTTTGCTATTAGCGAACCAGTTGGTGTGTTGGCTACAACTGCCATGTCAAATCTAACATAAGGTAGTTGATGACTCTTTTCTAAGTAATAAGATGATGAAGGAGGCACTGCTTCAATTTTGAGAACGATCTTTCTGATTGTCAGGGAGTATTGCATTTAGATTATTGTGTTTGTAAGAGAAAGTATTGTCGAGAAAATGCTAAGAATATTGTTGTTATGTTCTTGGGTGAGTATAATGAACGGTGAACAATGCATGGAAATTCTGAAAATGCTCATCTTCTTGGCCGCACTCATATCAAAATGACCCCATTTCTAGATCTGACTATACACATGCCAGAGACATGTGAAATATGCTAAGGGATTGAGAATAAAGTTATCTATCAGTGCAGAATGTTTTGTTGGGAAACTTCGTTGTCATGTAGAACGCGTTATGTGAGGAGTAATAAAGTTAATGGTTTTGAATGAATGTGAAACTTGGAAACTAGGTATGACGAGTGATCAAATCTTAGTGAAGAGAATTGACAATGTGAAGTATGGTCAAATATAATAATGTCCTCATAATGGAAATTTGCCGAAGATGTTAACAGAAAGACTTTTGACTCCGAGAACTAGGATTGAATTTTGAGGACGAAATTCCGTAAGAGGGGGAGATTGTAGCAACCTGGTACTTTATTTATTAATGTAATGTAATTAAATTTGCAGAAAATGATTTTTGATGGTAAATATTGCATGATTGTATGGGGTTGGTGTGTCGGGATAACCCGGGATATTAATCCATGATTGATTCAGTAAAGCCCGAGAATTTAAAGTAATGTGATTTTATAATGTCATTTTAAGATGTTTTATATAATAATTTGTGGTTGAATGGTGGTGGAATATTATGGATAATTAGATAATGAAGGAGGGAATTGAGAAGCTTCCCCAAGCTTCAGTCGGGAATATAATTGAGCATCACTGCGCGTCTTCTTCCTTCATACTATTTTCACCAATCAACTCCGCCGCTACGGCTACCTTTGGCGTTCTTCCTCCACAGTGGCTCCTCCTTCAATTTTTGTCCAAATTTTTGGGTTATATGGGTTGATTTTTGTATTAATTCTTCATTTGCTTCAAGAATTGATGCATAAATGCATAGAATCAACAAATTGGAACCTAAAATTTCAACCCTAAGTCTGGTAAACCCCTATTTTTTTGGACATATTTTTCTCTCCTCTCCTCTGATTCGTTGTGTCTTCTTCGATTCTTGGACACCAAATTGGAGGCTACAAGGGTATGATTAAATGCCACATAGCAAGACTCTCGATTTGAAGCTTCAAGGGGAGAAATCCCAAATTGCCAAAAACCTAGGTGGCAGGATTGGGTGACTTTTGAAGCTTGGAAGCTACGTGAGATTGAAATAATCAAATTGGAGAAACCTGAAGGAGATTTAGACCTCATGAAGCAAGAGCAATAGCCGAAGCTTAAGGAGGCAAATCCCTAGAATGGTCGAACCCCTAAGAGGAGGGTTAAGAGAAAAGTTCAAGGCGTTGATGCTACACAAGGTAGGAACTAGACTAACTTAGGTGTTTTTCATTGATTTGTGTTGATTTTTATAAAAGTGAATAAATTTTTAAGAATCATCTAAGTTTTGGTTTTGAGAATTGAATATTTTACCGAATTCTTGATGGAATGTTAGACTTGAATCTATGAAATAAATGGGTGTAAAGGAACTTTGAATTAAATCCCATTGGTCGAATTGATTGCTTAGCTTATGATAATTAGATAACATGAATGACTTAGAATCCTTAGAAAATAGTTGAAACTAAATAACTTGCTAAATTGTGAGTTGGTGAAATAAATTGGTGGTTCAAATAAAAATGTAGAAATCTTGTAAAAAAAATTTAGTTTACCAAATTTGTTGGTTCATTGAGATTGAGTATTGAGATTTAATAAATTGTGAACCTATGATTAGAATTATAACTAAAATAAGATAAATAGTTTAACTCATGATATGAGCGTGTGAATTCAAAGACAATGTGCATGATAATATTGGGTTGAGAGCCAACTATAGGAGATTGATTTGTAAATTAAGTACAAGCAATTGACGAGTTTATGTTGGGAATAAGATTTATACACGAAATTTAGAAATACATAGTTAAGAAGTGTTGGTTCGCTTGTAAATAAATTAAATATTTAATTTGTCGTTCTATGTATATACGTATAACGAGGTCAACTCAAACAATAAATTTGAAACTACATATCTATTGGGATCAATGAATTAACTTTATAATTTAACAAAGAATTTTGTGAGAAACGTGGAAATGTTAATGAATTCATAGTTTGTTCAACTTGAGTCCATGTTAAATTGATTTGATTCATTAAGCGTAGGTATGAGTGAAATATTAAATTCTTGAGAAATGGACTTGAATTAATTTGTAGACATGTTATGTACATTGAATGAATTGAATGTGCAGACTTAAGAATACGATAAAATTTGTATTAAGCGCGGGGTTAGTAAATTAACTTATCAAAGTGGGCTTGAACTAATACTTGAACTAAAACTAACGCAATGTAACTTGAGAATTCGGTTAATTTGAATTCATAAAGATTTGGAATATGTTGGCAAAAGCAAAGGTGATCACATAATACATGGACAAAGTGTTTAAAAAGGGATAACTGTATGATACCGAACTTCAAATATGATAAACATAACTTGAATGAATGATTGGATTCGGAAAATATGATGCTCTTGGCATAATGATAAATCATTGTGAGAAATAATTTGAGTAAATTAGCTGGATGGCGAATAACGTGGAAGTGTTAACTTAAAGAATTAATGAGATAATGAAACGATAATATATATTTGTTTTATAAAGAAGTGAGATATATGATTTGAATGGTGAGATATTAAATTGGAATAATGAGTTAAATCCAAATATCAATGGTTAGAGTTTGAGAATCCATGATTGTGAAACATGATTTTTGATTGGTAATATTGAAATGGAAAGATACCATGAAGGTAACTTGAGAAATGTGTGATTGTGAAAATGAATTGGGGAGATGGGGTCCTGGTTATTAATGAATATTAATATGGTTAGTCAAATATTGAACCAATGATGATTGATGTGGATGTGATTAAGTTGGGCTTGACTAGCTCCGTGGTGAAAGATTGGAAACTTGCGCAAGTTCGGTGTCCTACCAATCGGGTTAATCCCCGAAAAGGTGTGCGTGGGTTGCCTACTCGTCAGTGTTCCTCAGGGAAATCGAAAAAGGCGATTGTCGTGGTGATTTATAGAGCTATCTATTACCTAATGGCTTCGCGTAGCCTATTGGAAAAATAGGGAGGGGTTTCTATAAGCTACACCCGTCGTCGGTTCAGTATTTTGATTAATAAAAAGAAAGTGAAATGTGAATTAAAAGAATTAAAGAATGAGAAAAAAAGTTAATGATTATATAATAGATAAGAGGTGAGTTAATATTTTGTTACTTATTAAAGAGAATAAAAATGAAAGTAACAACTAAAGAAAGACAAAGAGAAATTATGATTTATGTCAAGAAATGAAGAGAATAGAAACAAAAGAATGAGTAAAGAGCCTAATAAAAATGAAAAAATAGAAAGAGAAATGAACATTTTTATAAAAGACGTAAGTCTAAATGTTGAGTAATGTTAGACCTGGAACCGTCTCTTTCTGCGATATTGATATATGTTGATGTATTTTTTTCGTATATGTATCTCTTGGTGTATGGTCTATGTTTTCAGTTGTAGAATAGCATGTTTTGTATTGGAGCTATACGTGTTATGCATTCGGGGGTTGGCTTGGATGCCTTTTTCAGTTTTCTCTCCCACGTTGACCGCTCAAGCAGTGGGGAGTCCGCTCGAGCGGGGTGGTGGTAGGGAGTTGGTTCGAGAGGTGACCGCTCGAGCGGTGCTTGGGCGCTCGAGCGGTGGTGTGGCAGGGCCTATGTCGGCAAGTTGTCCCTCGAGTAGTGGGGACCTCGCTCGAGCGGTGGATCCTGGGCGTGAAAAGCTATAGAGAGAACAAAATATCGTTTTGAGATCTAAAATATCTTTTTCAACCAAATCTCTTTCTCTCTTCCTTTTCTCTACCTTCTCTCTAGCTTTCAGGTGGCCCGGGGCTTAGTTTTTCGCGGTTGGACAGTAGATCCTTGTTGTCGGCGACGTGGGCTTCACATCCATCCGGACGGATCCTCGTTCCGACGAGGTTGGATTTTGAGGCGTCGTGCTTTTAGATCTTTGAGGTAGGATTCTAGACCTATAGCTATTAATATGGTGATATATGTGATTATTCTTGCTTTCGCCGGGTAAAAATGCTTTAAATGTGGTTTTCATGTTTTAAACCATGATTTTGGGTAAAAGTCAGTTTTACGCCTTTCTCGGTTTACACATGATCTGAATGAGTTGATATCCGTAGTTTTCAAAATGAGGTTTGAAAACGAGGTGTTTTGTGAAAAACATACTTTTGGAGGTTTGGAGCTAACCCTTGGGATTGAGTCTCAGCTTTGTGAAAACTATGTTGTTACATGCTTGTAGATCTCCATGTGGATGGATTGGATCCTTTTATACATGCGATGTAAAATTGCATTTTTTGGGGTTTTTAAATGTTTTTCATAGATGTACCGAGACAATCGGTGTGTTGTGATGAGTTGGGCTTCCATTGGTCCTCAGTGTAAGTCTGGAAACGTGCATAGAGTAGGTCCCTACGTGCCTTCGGGTTAGTTCCCGTAAACGAGGTTGGGTGCTTAGTACCCTCGGGCTCAGGTCCCGTAAACTAAGTGGTTGGTTGGATGCTTAGTACCATCGGATGGTGTTCCCGTAAACTAAGTGGTTACATTGTCGTGGCTCCGTATAGAACTTGTCATTACCAAGTGGGCCTTCAATGGTAACTAGGGTAATGGGCAAGAGCCTATAGTTGTTACCTATGTCTGTGTGGTAAAGTCGGTACATAGGATCTCATTTTACTGTGATTTCCTCGGTTGTGTGACTCGAGTGGAGAAAACTATTTTATTATGTTATTTTCCCTAAGTTGTGTGTTCCGAGTGGGAAAATAATATTTTGATTCCGGTTGTATGATCTAGGTGAACAAAGATTATGCTTTGATTACTGTTTTATTACAGCTTTCCTTTAACTATGGCATGATATTTGTTAGGATAATATGCATAGTTTGAAGGATGAAATTTGGGATTTTATGAGATAAAACTGTTTTTGAGGCTCGTGTTGGCCTGATAGAAAACTTGTGATTTTTTAGAGAAAAATCTTTTTGGCTCCTATGGTTGAGCCTAAGTGTATATAATTGCATAGCCTGCTTTACAGCTTTTTGTCTTTTTCTATTGGGCTTCGGCTCGCGGTGTGAAATTTTGCAGTAAAAACATTTTCAGATGACCATGTGGAGTTGACCTAGTTACAGAGGTGATGGACGACTTGCTGTAGTTTTCTCTTTTTGAGACTTGTACTTATACAAGTGATGCCTGTTTCAGAAGGCTAGTTTTGTACGCCTTTTGGCGATATACTATTTCATGTATGAGTTTGCTTGATTTCTATTTTTGAGAGATAAACTTGGGGATCTTTATCCAAATGTTGTAATATTTTTGAGTTGATGATTTTCCAACTGCAAATCTTACTTTATCAAAGGATGTTTTGGTGAGCTTTCGCGTAACCCTGGTGTTTGGAGTGTGACAACTTGGTATCAAAACTCTGGGTTTAAATACCTATGAGCCATGCGAAAGAGGGTACATCACCTTGTGATGATGTATGTGTGCTTAATTGTATATGTTCAAGTGTTTACTTACATACACATGATAGCATGCTTAGCATGATAGATGTGTATATGTGGGTATGGAGGTTGGACCTTAGGATTGATTAGTCTTGCCCTAGGCATTTGGATTGACAAACTTGGGAGCCAAGTTAGAGACGTGTTTCGCGGACGTGATTTCTAACTAGGAATCTGAGTAAGTTGTTCAGATGGGCGATTCTTTCTTGTTGGTTCTCTTCGGTATGTGAGATATGTGATGATATGATCTAAGTGGCTATGTGTTAGCATGCTTATATGTGATCTGTCGTTTACGTTAGCAATAACATGTTGTAGGAATGCTTATCCTGTTATATTTCTTTCGTATAGAATTATGTCCACGCGGTGAGGACGAGGCCGTGGCCGTGGTTCTGGCCGAAGGGACGTTCTAGTCGCAGATGTTGGGGATGCTAATGCACCCCAAGGAACGATTTGTGAGGGAGATCTGTTGCGTGAAATGGTCAGCTCCATCCGGCAACTGCCTGAGGCCACTAGGGGAAGGAAGTGTACCCGAGCCGAGGGCGACGGTCGCGATGCGTGAGTTTCGCCGTTTGGACCCTCCTACGTTTTCTGGGGATCCTAACCCCACAGTTGCTACCGAATGGTTGGAGCTGGTTACTAGGATCTTGGACACGCTTTAGATAGAGAAAGATGATCTGAGGGTTACGTTTGCTGCCTTTCAGCTGAGGGGGAGTGCTCACATGTGGTGGAAGTTTACCAAGACCACTGTGGGAGGCACTTGGGATGCATTCACGAAGGTATTTCTGGAGAAATAGTTTCCAGCGACTCTAAGGGATCGCTACAGAGAGGATTTTCTATTCCTGACTCAGGGAACGATGACTGTGATGGAGTACGAGGCTGAGTTCACTAGCCTGTCTTGGTTTGCACAGGAGTTATGCCTACTGATGAGTTCCGTGCAAAGCGGTTCGAAAGGGGTTTGAAGCCTGCTATCCAAGACAGGGTGGCTGTATTCAAGATGCAGGTTTTCACAGAGTTGGTAGAGACAACTATGAAGGTGGAGGACACTCTGAATGATACACGCAGAGATAGAGACAATAGAGGTCAGCAGGACGGAGGACGTGCACAGCCCCAGGGACACAGGGACAAGCAACGACGGACATCTGGTCTGAGCTCTCATCCGATGGGGTCGTATCCACCGCAGTCTTCTGTATCAGTGCCTTTTGTAGCTTCGGTGGGTAGGTTACAGCAGAGTGCGTCTGTTTGTTTCAAATGCCAGTGGCCAGGGCATCGTGCAGTAGACTGTCAGAGTCCTACGCCTATTCAGTCGTAGTCGCAGTCGCAGGCGCAGGGGAGAGGACCAGTGGTATGTTTCGAGTGCGGCCAGTCATGGCACATCCATAGAGATTGCCCTAAAGGAGGGAGTGTGCGGAGCACAGCTGGAGCACTTGTTACTCCATCTGTTCAGGACGTCAGCTATCTCAATTTGCTGAAGGGGGCGCTTCAGTACAGTCAGGCAGGCAGTCAACAGTCCAGGGCCATAGTGGATAGACCAGAGCCTATGTTCTTGCAGATCCCAGTTCATCCAGAGCACCGGTCGTGCCCGATGCTACTGCTGCCACTTCCATGATTAGTGGTACTCTTCTAGTCTTTAGATCATGGGCCAGTGTCCTTATCGACACGGGAGCATCGCATTCATTTATATCAACTGCCTTTGCATATGCTTTGGGGTTGAAAATGAGCTGGTTGGGTAATACTTTGAGCGTGGAAACCCCAGTCAGTGGGAGTGTGACGTTGAGTCTAGTCTGTAGATCCTGCGTATTAGAGGTCGCCGGTCATTGCTTAGAGTTTGACTTTGTCATTCTAAACATGACCACGTTTGATGTCATCTTAGGGATGGATTGACTGACCACCTATTGTGCCTTTATCGATTGTGATCGACGAAGGGTAACGATCTGTACACCTGAGGGAGATTGTTTTTGTTTCGTGGGTGATTGGGATGAGGGTTTGATATCTATGCCGGGTATGGTGCGAAACCAGGGCAACCTGGGTTTCCTCTTTGCAGCCCCTATGTTGGATGAGGAGGTCAGGGTTCGCGGGGAGTTACCTCCGGTGATTTGTGATTAAGATGTCTTTCCTGATGATCTGTTTGAGTTGCAACCGAGCCATGAGGTGGAGTTCTCCATTGATCTAGTTCCTGAAGCTGCTCTCATATCTATACCGTCTTATCGTTTTGCACTCGCTGAGTTGTGTGAACTCAAGGTACAGCTACAGGAGTTGCTTGATAGGGGGTTAATACGTCCAAGTACTTCATCGTGGGGAGCTCCTGCTCTTTTTGCCAAGAAGAAGGACAGATCTTTGCGTTTGTGTATCGACTACCGGAAGCTGAACCAGGTGACCGTAAAGAATAAGTATCCAATGCCGAGCATAGATGATTTGTTTGATCAGCTGAAGGGTTCGAGCTGCTTTTCCAAGATTGACTTGAGGTCGGGATACCACCAGTTGAGGATTAGGGACGAGAACATAGCGAAGACGGCCTTCCAGACTCGCTATGGTCACTATGAGTTCCTGGTTATGCCATTCGGTCTGACGAACGCGCCATCTACATTCATGAGTTTGATGAACCAGATCTTTCACCAGTATCTTGACAGTTTTGTGGTGGTGTTTGTGGATGACATTCTCATCTACTCACCCACTAGCGAGGCGCACGCGGATCACCTGCGCATTGTTCTGCAGACTTTAAGGGAGCATCGCTTGTACGCGAAGTTTGACAAGTGTGAGTTATGGATGTCTAAGGTGAGGTTTCTTAGGCACGTGGTATTATCAGACGGGGTATCAATGGATTCATCAAAGACAGATGTAGTGACTGGTTGGGAGCGACCGAAGAACGTCTTTGAAATTCGCAGTTTTTTGGGTTTGGCAGGGTATTACTGACGGTTTGTGAAAAATTTTACGAGACTTACTGTACCGATGACGCACTTGACGCGGAAGGGAGTTGTGTTTGTTTGGGGTGAGCCCTGTGAGTCAGCTTTCCAGGAGCTGAAGGCGAGGTTGACTAGTGCGCCAGTGTTGATTGGGTGTGTTCTATTGCAGGGAGGGAATGTTATGGCTTATGGTTCTCGACAGTTGAAGACGCATAAGAAGAACTACCCGACACACGATCTGGAGTTGGCAGCCATGGTCTTTGCCTTGAAGACATGGCGTCACTATCTTTATGGTGAGCATTTTGAGGTTTTCTCCGATCGAAAGAGCTTAAAGTACTTATTTTCGCATAAGGATCTGAACTTGCGCCAGCGACGGTGGATGGAGTTGTTAGAGGATTATGATTTCAACTTACAGTACCATCCAGGGAAGGCCAATGTGGTGTCTGATGCCCTCAGTAGGAGATCTCACGGGTCGCTAGCTTCTGTGGCTATACGTGAGTGGGATATGCTTGGAGAGATTGGAGAGTTTGATCTGTGTCTCGGAGAGACAGCAACAGGGGCCACCTTTTTTTCAGTAGTCACTCAACCAACATTGATAGCACGTGTGCTAGAGGTCCAACAGACAGACCAGGAGGCTCAGATGATTCGAGATCGTGTAGCCAGTGGAGAGGATACAGCAGGTTGGGTTGTATGTTCAGATCTGAGTCTGAGATTAGCAAGGAGGTTGTTTGTGCCAGAGTCATGTCGGGAGGATATCTTACGTGAATGTCATCATTCTCGCCTTGTAGTGCATCTAGGAGGCATGAAGATGTACCATGACCTTCGTCGTCAGTTCTGTTGGACAAGAATGAAGAGAGATGTGATCCAGTTTGTTTCTCGATGCCTTACCTGTCAGAAGGTGAAGGTGGAACATCAGAGACCTGCAGGCTTGTTACAGCCATTACCGATATCAAAGTGGAAGTGGGAGAACGTCACTATAGACTTTGTGTTAGAACTTCCTCGCTCACCTAGGGGATACGACGTTGTGTGGGATGTGGTCGATAAGTTGACGAAATCTGCACACTTTCTCCCCATCTCCATGAAGGATCCAATGGAGAGACTGAGTCAGTTGTACGTCAGAGAAATAGTTCGATTGCATGGAGTGCCAATATCTATTGTTTCTAATAGAGACCCGCGCTTCACATCGTGCTTGTGGCAGAGTCTTCAGGAGGCTTTGGGGACGAACTTGATGTTCAGTACTGCCTTTCACCCCCAGACGGATGGTCAGTCGGAGAGGACTATACAGATTCTGGAGGATATGCTGAGGGCTTGTGTTCTTGACTTCATAGGGTCTTGGGAGGATCATCTACCGTTGGCAGAGTTTGCATACAACAACAGCTATCAGTCCAGTATTGGAATGGCGCCGTATGAGGCTTTATATGGTAGACCGTGTAGATCGCCCATGTGTTGGACCGATGTGGGGCAGACCACAGTCTTGGGACTCGACATGGTGTGAGAGACGACGGAGAAGATTGCAGTGATACGTCAGTGTCTTCTGACAGCACAGAGCCGCCAGAAGAGTTATGCAGATCAGAAGAGAAGGCATTTGGAGTTTGTAGTGGGGGATCATGTGTTTCTCAAGGTCTCACCACATAGAGGTTTGATGAGGTTTGATCGTAGCGAAAAGCTGTCACCGCATTTCATTGGACCTTTTGAGATCCTTGACATGGTTGGAAATGTTGCTTATCGTTTGGCATTGCCACCTCAGTTAGCATCTGTGTATAACGTGTTCCACGTTTCTATGCTACGGAGGTACGAGCCTCATTCTTCTCATGTGTTAGATTGGGCTGAGCTGCAGGTTGATGAGGATGCCACTTATGAGGAGCGTTCAATGAAGATTCTTGATACAAAGGAGCAGGCGTTGTGGGGAAGGACAATTGCTTATTTCAAGGTCCTATGGCTTCATCGTGGGGTTGAGGAAGCGACATGGGAGCTTGAGTACCTCGTGATCTCGTTGCAAATTTTGGGGGCAAAATTCCTTAAGGGGGAGAGAGTTGTGAGACCCGGAACCGTCTCTTTTTGAGATATTGATATATGTTGATGTATTCTTTTTCGTATATGTATCTCTTAGTGTATGGTTTATGTTTTCAGTTGTAGAACAACATGTTTTGTATAAGAGCTATGCGTGTTATGCATGCAGGGGTTGGCTTGGATGCCTTTTTCAGTTTTCTCTCCCAGCGTTGACTGCTCAAGCGGTGGGGAGTTCGCTCGAGCGGTGCTTGGGCGCTCGAGCGGTGGTGTGGCAGGGCCTATGTCGGCAAGGGGTCCGCTCGAGCGGTGGGTCCTGGGTGCTAAAAACTATAGAGAGAACAAAATATCTTTTTGAGATCGAAAATATCTTTTTCAACCAAATCTCTTTCTTTCTTCCTTTTCTCTACCTTCTCTCTAGCTTTCGGGTGGCCCAGGGCTTAGTTTTTCGCTGTTGGACAACAGATCCTTGTTGTCGGCGATGTGGGTTTCACATCCATCTGGACGGATTCTCGTTCTGATGAGGTTGGATTTTGAGGCGTTGAGCTTTTAGCTCTTTGAGGTAGAATTCTAGATACAGCTGTTAAAATGGTGATATATGTGATTATACTTGCTTTCACCGGGTAGAAATGCTTTAAATGTGATTTTCATGTTTTAAACCTTGATTTTGGGTAAAAGTGGGTTTTACGCCTTTCTCGATTTACACATGATCTGAACGAGTTGATATCCGTGGTTTTCAAAAGAAAGTTTGAAAACGAGGTATTTTTGTGAAAAACATACTTTTTGGAAGTTTGGAGCTAACCCTTTGGGTTGAGTCTCAGCTTTGTGAAAACTATGTTGTTACATGCTTGTAGATCTCCATGTGGATGGATTGGATCCTTTTATACATGCGATGTAAAATTAAATTTTTTTTTATTTTTAAATATTTTTCATAGATGTACCGGGACAATGGGTGTGTTGTGATGAGTTGGGCTTTATTGCTCCTCGGTGTAAGTCCGAAAACGTGCGCAGAATAGGTCCCTACGTGCCTTCGGGTTTGTCCCCGTAAACGAGGTTGGGTGCTTAGTACCCTAGGGCTCAGGTCCCGTAAACTAAGTGGTTAGTTGGGTGCTTAGTACCCTTGGATGGTGTTCCCGTAAACTAAGTAGTTACATTATCGTGGCTCCGTATAGAGCTTGTCATTACCAAGTGGGCCTTCAGTGGTAACTAGGGTAATGGGCAAGAGTCTATAGTTGTTACCTGTGTCTGTGTGGCAGAGTCGGTACATATGATCTCATTTTACTGTGATTTCCTCGATTGTGTGACCTGAGTGGAGAAAATTGTTTTATTGTGTTATTTTCCCTCGGTTGTGTGTTCTGAGTGACAAAATAATATTTTGATTCCGATTGTATGATCCGGGTGAACAAAAATCATGCTTTGATTACTGTTTTATTACAGCTTTTCTTTAACTGTGGCATGATATCTATTAGGATGATATGCATAGTTTGAAGGATGAAAATGGGATTTTATGAGATAAAACCATTTTTTAGGCTCGCGTTTGCCTGATAGAAAACTTGTGATTTTTTAGAGGAAAGCCTTTTTGGCTCCTGTAGTTGAGCCTGAGTGTGTGTAATTGCATAAGCTTGCTTTATAGCTTGTTGTCTTTTCTTATTGGGCTTCAGCCCATGGTGTGGAATTTTGCTGTAAAAATATTTTCAGGTGACCATGTGGAGTTGACCTAGTTGTAGAGGTGATGGACGACTTGCTGTAATTTTCTCTTTTTGAGACTTGTACTTATACAAGTGATGCCTGTTTCAGAAGGCTAGTTTTGTACGCCTTTTGGTGATGTACTAGTTCATGTATGAGTTTGCATGATTTCTATTTTTGAGAGATAAACTTGGGGATCTTTATCCAAATGTTGTTATATTTTTTAGTTGATGATTTTTCAACTGCAAATCTTACTTTATCAAAAGATGTTTTGGTGAGTTTTCGCGTGACCCTGGTGTTTGGGGCGTAACAAGTAATGAACCTAAAGAATGGAAATGAAAACAGGAACAAAGGAAATTTGGAAGAATGTAAGACGAAAGAAATAGAATAGAATAAATAAGAAAATGACTCAGTATTTATTGTGGGTGTGCGCGGAACTTCAATCAAATGTGGACATAATAAAAATGTGGTGAATGAATTAAATAAGAAAGGATAAAGATTAAGTAAACGAAGGATGAAGAGATAACAAATAAAGAATGGGTTATAAACATGATTTAATTATAATTGCATTATAAGCATACCATTAACTCTTCACAAATCATGTATTACACTATCTTTAGTCTTTATCCTACGAGTTTTGGCTCATGATGTATATACCCAATATTTTATAGGTTCCAATAAAAGGAGAAGGCGTAGAGGCATTCTAAAGTTTGAAGAATAAAGAACAAGATCTTTATTTTTTTTTTAATGATGGAGACATGTACTTTTTTTGTAAAGTGTAATGACTTTTAAGATATAACTCTTGCAAATATACTTGGTTAGATGCATGTGCTCTGATGATGCACATTGTGAAGCTGTATGTAATTTGATAATTTTTCTTTGGATGAATATAATCTTTATAAGCAATATGGATGATAGTTTATTAATAAGATGGAGAATGGTATTCATTTTATAGAGTTAAATTGTTGTTGTGAGTTGGAATCCAATAGGTGCCTAAGCATATATTGTTGTTTCAGTTTAACATGTGATACAAAAATTTGGGACAATCTAAAAAATAGAAAAAATTCTACCAAATTTTTTTAAAATTTATACTTAGATTATTTTGTAAGTAGAGGAGTTAAGTTCTCTTAAAAATAAGTAAAAGAATAAATAACACCCTCATAAGTTTGTGAGTTAGTAATCTATGTTATGGAATTGGAAGAAAGATAATGATATTAAGATTGTTAAGTGTGGTTGGGTTCAATGACCAAGCTCCAGAAGATAACATGTTTGAAAATAAACTAAGTTCAGGAAGTGAGATTATATAAAGAGGTTTCCATCATTTACTCAATGAAGTGAGGTTGTCTCGTAGGATTCATGCGACTCGGGTCAAGGGCGTGACATATCATATCCACAAAGCATAAACGTGAAACATAAAAGCTAACTATAAAAAAACGTTTTCAATAAAATGAACTCCAAGTTCCAAACACTAAACAACAAAACAAATTATCATGACTGTAATGACATAAATCATTAAATTTTCAAAAAAAATATAATCATAAGGCACTCAATAATCTTTTGATCAATTGTACCAAATTAAAAAAAAACCTAATAATTTAAAATTTGTCACAATATAAGTTGGGAGAATTCTTGCTAAAGAAAGGAGTAGTAATTCCAACAAATTCATCACTTAAGCCAGTGTTGAGAAGAACAATGCTAGCCACACTCTTGAATCTGCAAGTCAGTCCAATTCACAAGATAAAATTAGCAAGGAACAAAAAAAATAATAAGCAAGTTGCTTAAAAATTAAAAAAAAAAAAAGCAATTACTATAACCCCAAAATCATATATTCTCATCCAGGACCAGAAAGTTAGAAACCTTATGCACAAATTGTCACGACCTCAAACCCAAGACGCGTGATCCTTACATTATAACCCGCTCTCCCTATGACTAGAACGTCTCTTATGATATTCTCTCGAATTCTTTTACACATTTTAAAAGGAATAACTCCCAAATTTATAAAATAATATAAGTATAAAATTTATAAATTTTGGCAGAGTTTCTTATATTTTTCAAACTATCCCAAACTTTTGAAAACCTATTAAATTCAAATAACAATCTACACTCAGGTACAGCCTGAATTTCAACTCATAATCACAATGCAAACTAATTAATAACTACTATTTTCACATCAATACATTTTCTTCTTTTAACTCCATTCAATACTTAACATAATTACTTTTATTCTAGAAAATAGAAAACATCAACAAGACTGTAAACATAGTTACTATTATTCTCTTCTTTTCTCATATGAAGATAAAAAAAAGTAATTAACATGCAATAGCACATGGAGAACACCTTTTGAAGCATCACAATAAATATACCTTAGATAAACTACTTTCAAAGGCACTTATCATTTTCCTTACATTGTGAGGAGTTTTCTCAAGTGGATCCTGCCCCTCCAATTGATCAGCCTGATCATTCTTCAATTCAGAATCAACTAAGTTCTTGTTTATAGAAGAAAAAGCTTCTCGCAATAGAAAGGGTCTTTTTGGAAAATCAATGAGTCCTAACTTACTCTTAATCTTCACAATTGATTTACTTTGATTAACTCCACCTAGATGGACATCCATTCTTTTTGATATGGAAGCTGCTGATGAAGTCTCTTCACTTCCATCTGTATCATTCTAAAAAAGGAGGGTTGGCTGTTAGAAAAACTCATATGACTTTTGATTTTTCCTTTTGACGAATAACAAATGTTACTTAACAAGTAAATGTGAAAAATCCTTAACCGGTTTCATTTGCCTCTAATGAAAAGCAGTTCCTTCTTCATTCCCAGCTGCACGTTTTGGATTTGTCAACGGATCAGCATGAATGGGTGGATCTCCAATGCTCACCACTTCATTATGTTTGACACTTCGTTGTGAATCTTGAGAAGATGCAGCACTCAAAACATCAAGAAAAGGCCTTTTCAGTAAAGGTGCAATGTAAGAGCTTACTAAGAGCAAGAATCCTGTTTTATTATTTATTACTTTGTTTTATCTTTAATTATGTAATTCAAACAAACATGATCAAACCTAAGACCCCGTGGTTAATGCCCAAAGATGATGTGACAATGCCATTGGCAGTGGTAGCAGTTTCTGAACATCTAAGACTCGTATTAAGCAATTCACAACATTTCTTCTTCATTGCAGATTCTCTCTACAAACAAATAAAATTCATTCTTCGAATAAGAACATGAATGTTCCCAAAACAAAAATGAGGAAATGCTGTAATATAGAGATATTATCATTTGAATCAAAAAAGTCTTCAATTTCATTAATTCCACATATTAGCTCTTTATCCAACCAAAGAAAATGGGCCAATTTGAGAGTCATTCCATTGTCTAATCAAAATGCACTTACATGATTGGTCCTAGTACTAGGAAGCCAATAAATCACTAATTTTCTTACCTGAATAATCACTTACCTTATAAACCAAGTAAAATGAGATGACAAGGAAGAGAGAGGGGAATTAATACCATGCTACGGACTCAGTTGCATTCTTCTTCACTAAGGACAAGCTACAACCTCATATGCATATGTGATACCCTGTTCTGTTTCTTTTGGAGTTATATTTATATTCGACGTGTTCATTCATATTTATACATGTTTTGATACATGCTTGAGTTTAAATATCCATGCTGTGTTGGTTTTTGGAGTTATTGGGAGTTACGGTTCGAATTTTAAAAATTCAAAAAAAAGATATTTTAGAGGCCTATAAATATCTAGAGTTAGATATTTTCAAAACTTACTCCCTACGTTTTTTTTTTCTCTACCTTCTCTCTAACTTCTCAGGGGCCCAGGGCTTGGTTTTTAACGGTCCAACAACTGATCCTTGTTGTTGCCATTATGGTCAACTCATCCATATGGACAGATTTTTATTTCGGCGTAGCTCGATTTTGCACGTTGATCGAGACGTCGAGTTTTCAACTCACCAAGGTAGTATCCTAGACTGTTAAGCCGTTAAAGGGTATTACGTGTAATCTTATGTATATCTACCATTTAAAAATGAATGAAAGGTGATTTATGTTTAGATCGTATTTTTTGTTTAAAGACCATTTTTCATCGTTTCAGTGGATGGATGTTTGTTCCAAGAGTTCTCTTTCGAGATTTTGATATGGGGCTTGGACGTGCGAGTGTCCGAGGGTGTTTAAAGGATGTTTGAAGGCTTGATTTGAGATTTGAAAAGGCAAAACCATGGCTTAAAACCATTTTCTAGGTTGTCCAATCGACTGAACCATGGTGGTCAGTCGACTGGATCTCGTTTTGGGCCTCTCAGTCGACTGGACAAAGAGGGTCAGTCGACTGGACCAGTGGGTCAGTCGACTAGATTTCTTTTGTTGGGCTTTTCTTGTTTTCCAGTGTTTTCAGTCGATTAGTGGGTTGGACCCAGTCGAATGAAGTGCTGGGTGGGTGGTTTGGTGATTCCTTTGGGTGAATGGTTGGGTTCCTTTTGGGAAAAAGTTTTAATTTTTGCAAAAAACGTGTTTTATAGAAGGTTTGGAGCTAGCCTGTGATGTTGAGTCTTAACTTCTAAAACGTTTTGATGAAAATATATTTTTACATGTTTTGTTTGATCTCCATGGTTGATGGATTGTATCTTGTTTTATACATGTGTTGTATAAAATGTTTTGTGGGTGCTTTTTTTTAATGTTTTCCTTAGATATACCGTGGCAGTAGGTTTGTTGAGTTGGGCTTCCATTGTTCCACGGTGAAAGTTTAGAAACGTGTGCAGCGTAGGTCTCTACGTGCCTTCGGGTTAATCTCCGTAAACGAGGTTGGTGGGTGCTTAGTGCCCTCGGGTTGTGAACCCAAAAACTAAGTGGTTGGTGGGTGCTTAGGGCCCTCGGGTTGTGAACCTATAAACTAAGTCGGTTGCCTCCGTGAATGGCATTGCTTACGTTGTCGTGACTCTGTATAGAACTTGTTATTTTCGAGCAGCCCTTAAGTGATGACTAGGATAATAGATAAGAGTCTATGGTTGTTACCTTTGTCTATGTGGAAGAGCCGGTATAGAATTACATTTTATCTCTTTCTCCTCGACTGTGTGACCCGAGTGGAGAATACTGTATTTTTACTGCTTTCTCTTAACTGTGGCATGATATCTGTTAGGATGATATGCATAGTTTCAAGGATGAAAAACTGATAGTTTTTTAGAGAAAAACCTTTTAACTCCTGTGGTTGAGCGTATGTGCTTATGATTGCATAACCTGCTTTACAGCTTTATGTAATTTGTTTCTATTGAGTTTTGGCTCACGGTGTGGGATTTTGTTGTAAAATCATTTTCAGGCGAACATGCGGAGTTGACCTAGATGTAGTGGTGGAGGAAGACTTGCTATAATTTTTTCCTATTTTGTGACATGTAGTTTACATCTGATTCCTGCTTCAGAAGGCGAGTTTTGTACGCCTTGAGGTAATATACTTATTTATGTATGAGAATACATGTTTACTGTTTATGAAAGCTGAACTTTGAGAATCTTTTATCTAAATATTATATATTTTGAGTTGATAGTTTTTCAACTGCAAATTTTATTTTCATAAACGGTGTTTGGTGGGCTTTCGCGTGATCTTGGAGTTTGGGGCATGACAGCACATATCCTCATTCTCCAAGTGGAGAAACTCATCCCAGGAACCTTTTTCCCTCCATCGACATGGTTTGAACACTTTTTACAAAACAAAATCAGATCCATCAACCTATTCTTTCAAAGAAAAATAGGTACACATCCTAAATAAGTTCAATACCCGACATGGTTTGAACACCTTTTACAAAACAAAATTAGACCCATCAGTTCTCTTGGAACTCACCCCTTCAACAAGTTTGGCTTTCACTAAGTTTGGAGTTGTAGTAGTCTGATTTAGTTGGGCTTCTTTTTGCTTTCCTATGGATGGTTTACTTGTTAAAGTTCCAGCAAAGCCCAACCTAGTTCTGTCACGTGCTGCTTTTTGGTCTCCAAGTAATCCATCCAAAGCTAATGAACCTACTTTCCAACACTTGAGAGTAACATTAGCATTATTTAATTTATCCTCAAACTCAGCTATTCGACTTTCTAACTCAGACATTCTAAAAGATTTATCATCATTCATGAACATGAATCTTTCCCTATCTTGTTTATAATTTTATTGTTTAATGCACAAGATATTCATTTCAGATTTCAAATCTTCTTCTTTAGCTTAAGTCATCAGTAGCTCTTGAATGATTTTTTCTTTCTCCTTCTCACTGGTTTTGGGTTGAAAAATAAGTTTTGCACACTTCTTAGTCAGCACATAACTGTCTTTGTAAAGCTTGTCGTAAGCTACCTAGAAAGTTTCATTGTCTTCACCATCACCAATTTTCTCATTAGTTTCCTCCTCACCACATTCATTCGCAATCTCCTCTCAATCAGCTTCACTAGAGTTCTCGTGGATAGAAGCAACAAAGGCTATGGCATTCCTGTCATCATACTGCTTATCATTGTCATCACTCAACTCTGATTCACTTTCATCATCCCAGGTTACAATGAATACCTTTTACATCTTTCTCATTTTGTTTGGACATTCTTGATCAATGCACTTGAATCTTTTTCATTCTTAACACTTAAGTCAAGGGTTTTGAGATTTTTAGCCCTTTTTGTTAAAGGAATTGGGTCCATTCCTAAACTTATCGTTCTCAAATTTCTTCTGTGATTTTTCTTCCTTATTTGGCTTCTTATTTTTTCAAAATATTTTAACAAACATAGCCACCATCTTAGGATTGAAGTCATCATCAGAATCACTTGTAAACCCTTGAGTTGAGGTGAAATCTAAATTTTATAAAATTTTGTGATTTTGAGAATTCAGCTCATATGTTTGCAAGTTTCCAACCAAATTTTCAATTGTAATAGAATCAATGTCTTTGTTTTCTTCTATTATAGTGACTTTTGGTTGAAAATGTTCAGGAAGAGATCTTAAAATTTTTTGAATAATTATTAACTTAGGGATCTTTTCGCTAAGATTAAAAGAAGCATTCACGGTATCACTTAACTTGGCATAAAAATCGTCAAATGTCTCGTCATCTTTCATACAATATCACTTAATGTAGGGTTTGGAGATTTTTACAGTTTGAGTTCCTTCATAAGTGACTTGAAGGATATCTCGCGCTTCTTTAGCCAAGTTGCACGTGCTTACTCTACAAAATTCTTCACGTATGACTCCGTTAAAAATACAATTCATAACTTTACTATTTCAACCAGCATTATCGAAATTAGTCCTATCCCATTTAGCAAAAGGTTTAAGGACAGTTTCACCATCAACAACAGTAGTAGGGTAAGCATATCCCTTAGTAACGGCTAGCCAAACACGCTAATCAATAGACTTAAGAAAAGCCATCATCCTAATTTTTCAAAAAGAATAGTTAGACCAAGTAATCTATTTGTGTAAATTAAACAGAAAAAAATAGAATCAGCAAAAATATACTCTGATACCAATTGAAAAATAATTTTTTTTTAAAAACAAAAATCTTAGTTTGATTTGCATGAATTGATTAAACGAAAAACAAACCAATGTAACCCCAAACAACCACACTAAGAACAACAAACGATTTTTAGGTGAAAAATCCCGAAAATGGTAAAAACCACAAAATTTATCCAAGATTGAGAAAACAAAAACTATAAAGCTGTTTGGTTACAAGAAAATTTTCCAATACCAGTTGAATCCACAACTTGTTGTTTACAAGTCTTCTTGTCGAATTCTCATGTATCAATCCATGCTTGCTTGCCGTTGGAATCCATTGCCGTTGGAATCCACCATCGGTATTGATTACTTAAGAATTCACTCAAGTCGTACACGCGATAAGTGCAGTCGCTTGACAATAGAACCATGAAGATCTCTAGGTTGAATAGGATTGTTAAGTCAAAGGATCACCGATCACTTCGGTATTGGAGCAACAATTGTTATTCAGTACTATATTCTCTACATGTGACTGCAACATAACTCTAACAGTTGGCGTTAATACAGACATGCGTATAAGACCGATCGAGCGATCTTGACTGCTTTGTAGTATCTCTGCTATGCAGTACTGAAATTTTTGTTAACAACTCAAAACAACTCCTACACTAAATAAAAAAAGCTTACCAAAGTTTAAAATATTCATATGGTTGAAATAAAAACTTTTAAGTTGTCACACATTTGCCAAATGAGTTAAAAACCACATTAGGAAAAATTCCTAACATAGTTCTAAAACTATTTTGTGTGTTCATCATAAAAAAGTATTGAAGATTAACTTTATCTCACTTTTATGTTAATTAACTTAGTATTAACAATGGAACTAAAAAAATCTAGAATAATTCATTTAAATATTTTATTAAAAATATTTATATTATAATAAATTATTTATTATTATATAATATTTTTTTTTTAAAAGTATATGTAATACAAAAATTGATATTATGTCTGGTACAATATTAAGAGAATTGGAAGAAGCCTATAAAGAGCATGTACAATATTAAGAGAATTGAAAGAATCCCATACAGAGCATAAACTCGTACCAGTTAGACGTGTGCTTTTGAGGTTGCGGTTACGAGTTCCATGACGAGGGATGCAGTTGATTCTCGTTTTAATTTTCTTAAATTATGATAGTATATATTATTTAGGTAAATTACACTAATATTTTTTAAAATTTTAATTAAATATAATTAAATTTATTTAAATAAATAAATTATATTAATATTTTTTAAATTTTAATTTTATATTACACTTCAATTCAAACCCACTTGACCAATAAAATTAAAATTATTTTTCCTATTTACCCGTCCAACACAGTGGCCATATATATACATATATACATTCTCACACAGTGCCAAACCAAACCAAATCGCACGACCAAGCCGTCGCCACCACCGCGCCCGACGCCGCCGGAGCCCACCACCACCGTCGCCTGACACCGCCTCTGACGACCGTACCGCCGACGCCGACCCTCGCCGCCGTTTCCAACTCCGGCCACCGGTTTTGTCTCTCTCACTCTCGGT